>JALXJV020000004.1:123281-162271 GCA_024633595.2 Lepomis macrochirus | reverse complement strand
GCTGCTGCTGCCCAAAACTCAGGTTAGTTGCCCTCTCTGACTGACCTGGAATCTGCTCCAGTGCGTTATATACAGTATTGTTCGCTGTGTTTATTCGCTGTGGCAGGTGATTGGCCGGCTGTGAAGGTTCTGGACCAGATGCCTCCTTGTGACACCCATAAGATTGGAGTGCTGTTTGTGGGAGCCGGTCAGGTGAGAATATAGATAACCATTACTGTCAGCTCATTCATACACTCTCTGAGTTTACACCTTCATCCTCTCCACTCCCTGCAAGTTAACAATGAGGTTGCCATTCTATCAAATGAGTATGGTTTGAACCGCTACACTGCCTTCCTAACTGGCCTGTGGCACTAAAATGCTACTGTCATTATTTGTCAGATTCCTTGTTTAAGTCTAACCTTGTAGGTTTTCTCTATTGTGTCTTTCAGAAGCTGTGAAAGAAAGGAACCAGCCAATCAAGAAGCCTGACAACAAAGATTCGAGATAGTTGAGGAGGCAGGTCTGTGTGGTGAAGCTGCCAGGACAATTACTGCAGCTGGTGGATCCTCACCATCACCACCACCACCACCACAGCCTCATGTTGCAGAGTCACCACCTACTGCTGGCTGTCCCTCACAGGACAGCGTGGAGACCCGCAGAGTCTGGGACGTCTCCACTTTAGACACAGCCACCAAATGTAGACAGGGACGTCGAGGCCCTTCCACCTCTCACACTTTTGGGTTTCCCCTTTAAGAGATTTGGAGGAAAAGAAGAACCCAACCCCTACCCCATCCCTTCCCCTAACTTTTCCCCTGAAGGAGCGGATCCACAGCCATAAGTACCGCGAGCCTGAGCGACCTGGAGAAGGATGTGATGCTGCTTTATCACAATGCCCAGACTTTCAACCTGGAGGGGTCTCTGATCTACGAGGACTTCATTGTGCTGCAGTCTGTCTTCACCAGTGTGAGACAGAAGATCGAGAAGGAGGACGAGAGTGAAGGAGAGGAAAGTGAGGAAGAGGAGGAGGAGCCAGGCGAAGGCTCGAGTCTGAATCTCGTTCGGTGAAGGTGAAGATTAAGTCTGCTTTTTCTCTAATTTTTTTGTTCTGTGTAGGGAACATTTCTTGAAGGTTCTTTTAGTTGTGTTGGGGTATATTTTAGTCAGTCATTATCTATATTTTATATTTATTTCATGGTGGTGTGACAGTTCAAATATGCTTGTGTGTGTTCCATTTAATAAATGTTGAATATGATTTAATTCAAATCTATTCCTTCTTTTTGTCTTTGCATTTTGATTAGATATGGCTTATTTCTTATTATAAAATTGTGGCTTCATTGACAAAATGACAGAATTTAGTTCAACCTGGATCAAATGCGGCAGAATACACTTCTGGTCACTAGATGGAGCCAAAACATCTTACCACTAGTCACTTTCATGCTCTACCAAAAGACCAGCTCAGAACATAATAGCACTTGTCATTTTCTTGCTAAAGAAAAGGACATCTTCTCCACCTCATCTCTGAGGGAAAATCTTTTACTTTTAACTTTTATTTATTTAAAAAGGTTAAAACAGAGAGAACTGAAAAAATTTAGATTTTAAAATCCCCTTTACAAACAAAACAACACCTTCATTGAACTAAATAAATATAAACATCAGTCTCCTTCTTCCGTGGGCTCATCTTCATCATCTGAAAAGTACTGGAGGAAAAAAAAGATATAACAGCTGCATATAAGGATGTGAATTTAATACATTTTTAGAATGGACTAAACATTACGTACTTATCTCCCTCAATTAATTCAGGAGGAGGCACAGGCAAGTGGTGGTCCTTATCAGAGGTGACCCGGAAGTCACTTTCCTGCAAAATGGCACGATATTTAATGTTTCAGGCATACTTACCAAGTGAAGAACTCAAGTGCTGACAGAGAACAGTAAAATCTTTCTGCTGCAACGACAACAGTGTACTGGCAAGAACTTTAATGTTAAGCTGGTGCGCTTTGTGCTTTCCATTTCTGGGGGACTAAGGGACACCATACTTTTTGTTGCCACTAGAAATGTGGCAGTCAAGCGAGGAGCTCAAGTGGGACTATGGCGTCAGAAAGTCATCTTTTGGAGGAGAGGGCCAGAACCTGGAATGGCTGAGTAGTAGATAGATCAGAAGCTTGTAAAATACATTTGTGTTCATGTATCATAGTTTAACAAAACAAAAAACTAAAAATGTTTATATCTGAAGACAAAAATTGGAAATTGGTCTTTTGATTAAAAAAATAAGAATGTTTATTTTTGTTCACTTTTGTTTGTCCATCCAAAGTATTCCCGATATAATTGTTTGTTAGGTTAAGAAAAAGTTCACAGATTCTGTTGGGTTTAGGATCATAAAGCTACTTGGTAAGGTTTAGAAAAACAGACATCATCATATTTAATGCAACAAAAATTACAAACACGTGTGCAAGGCATGGGAAGGCAAGTTTATTTGTATAGCACATTTCATCAACAAGGCAATTCAAAGTGCTTTACATAAAACATAAAAGCAACAGGGAAATATAAAACTGACAGTTTCAGCAGACCTGCAGTTATCTTGGAGTTTGTTCCAAATAAAAGCTTAATTTCAGGTTTACCTTTTATGTTTAAAAAATAATTTCATGAGTCATGGGGTATTTTTACATTTTGATTGATTTTGTTTAAAATGTCTTAGAAGCAATGTTTTATTTTAAAGTTAATATATTATTTATCATCATTTTGGTGGGGAATTTATTTTGTAATTTTTACCTTTAATTTAAATACAACTGTAAATAGTTAAAAATGGTTGAATACAGTGAAACCTCAGAAAAAGACCAGTCACAAGTCGATGAAGCCAAAGGGGGTGGCGCTTTGTGTGAGTGTGGATGTGTGAGTTTGTAAGGGAGGGGGTCAAAGGAGAACACATTTCTCCTTCGACCCTCTTAAGAGGCAGCAGCCTCAGCTTGCCTGTTAAAAAGGCCAGCAACACATGGTACCTTCCACCCTCCATCTTGAAGTAGTACTTTCCGCCCCCCTCTTAGAGTGGTATGTTCCGTCTGCCCAGTGCAGTTGACAAGATCAGGGGGAGATCTGAGAGTTCCAATTAAGTTCAAAATGAGTGTTAATGCCTTTGTTTCCGACTGTTGCGTGCGTCCATTGAATTAACCACACACACACACCTACAACAATTTGGCAATAAAGAAGTCTTAACTAGAATTTCTGGATTCTTTGTGACTTCACCCGTCACTTCAGTAGTGGGTGGTGATTTCCTGAACCCAAGTCTTGTGAGAAGCCACAGTCAGCTCATCTCTTTCTTTCATTACCTGTATGAGACAAGGGACAGTTTTTATGTGTCCATTGCCTTTTTGGAGGAGAAAAAGGAAGACCATGTGCGGTTGGTGGGAGGTCCACTACGGGAGGCGCCATCAGCGTGCCGGTCAACCTACTTGGGACCAGGGTTGCTGGGAGGTCTGAGGGCCGGATGGACCGTGCACCCTCCTTCCCTTTTCAGAGGGAGACAGTCCCCCTTCCTAACCCTAGCCCAGACTTATAGAGAACTGTAGTCTAACAACTGTGATTTGGGAAATAGGTACATAATGTTTGAATGTGCATCTTTTAGTTATTTGAACAAAATGCAGCCAATAGCATCATTTTTCCAGAACAAAAAGGCCAAGTGTTTATATGTCCGTCAGACTTACAGAGAACTGTAGTCCAACAAGTATGATTTAGGATCAACATCAAGCTGCATACTGCTGGTTTATGCCACCGCCAATCAAAACATGTTAAAATCAATCAATCAATCAATAAATAAATAAATAAATAAATAATGGCAGCTTCTTGAATGGTCTCATTTTCTCTAACCCGCCCACCCCCACGCCGACATAAGATAATATATTTCTTTATTAATCCCCCATAGTGGTAAATTCAAGTTGGCACACATTATGAATACATACATGAATACATCTACACTATATATATTTATTTACATTTATTCTTTTAGCCTTTTATCCAAAGCAACTTACAAATATTAATGTATTCAGGCACCCTGTGTCAGTGTCTATGCGTGACTGTGTCTCTATGTGTCTAATTAATTAATAAAATAATAATAAATAAAGCCTGTAAGTGGAGATGGGAGATGTTGGATGCTGTGGCTTTGTGCAGTCTGATACCTTTGATTCTAAGCTCTTTGAGTCTGAGGCTGAAACTGCTCCTGAGCTGCCTCAGCTCAGCATAGAAGAACCTGTGAGCAAAGGCATTCACCATACAAGTTTAAAATATGTACATACTTTTGTTTTTTAGTTTTATTTTTATTTTACAATTAACCATGTAAATGGCACTACAAATAAATTAAAACAATAAGCAGATACTGAAAGGATTTTCAGTTCAGTTTTAAATCTGTGTGGGTGGACTAAAAGAGGCCATTTGTTGTCTGAACTGCTGGGTGAAAGTCTGTGCCTGAAAATGCATTTACCATCAAAACTACAAGAAGATACAAGGAGAGGAGTAGATTTTTTTCAAATTTATTTGATAAAACAGTTAAAAAAAGGGAACAAATAAATTTCAAAACTGAAAAAACAGATGTCCGCCTTCATCAAACTATATAAATAAATAACATCAGTCTCCTTCCATGGGGTCATGCTCATCGTCTGCAAAATACTGGAGAAAAAAAAATATATAACAACTGCATATAAGTATGTGAATTTAAATGATTTTTTAGTATAGACTATACATTACGTTCTCATCATCCTCAATTAATTCAGGAGGAGGAGGAGGAGGAGGAGGAGGAGGAGGAGGAGGAGGAAATGGAGGAGGAGGAAGCACAGGCTGGTGGTGTTCCTCATCCGAGGTCACCCGGAAGTCACTTTCCTGCAAAATGGCACAACCCAACAGTTGTTAAACATGACCGAATAATCAGAATTCACAGATAGACAATAAACAATATGTCCCCAACTCCAAAATTCCAGCCAGTGATATAGCATTCACTGCCCTGTTTGACATAATTCCACACTGTTATTTCAGTGCACACTATTCATTGTTGTCAGTCAGGGTGTTAATAATTTTAATAATGTAATAGGTCACTCAGTCGGCTTTCAGAATGTAATATTTTGCAATATATGAAATCCTGGCCAGGCTGCTGTGCTGAAACTGTAAAGCAAAAGTTTAAAAGCTACTTTCATCTCATCTCATTAAGAAAAAAGTCATTAAATTAAAGAACTCCCAGTGCACAATGGGACATGGACACATCATTTATAGACAAGAATACACAACTTACTGTCCGCGACAGCCATATGGTCGATGCCTGTGGGAAAAACAGCATTATGAAATATCCAAAGGCATGTGAATAATTTCTGCATGGTGTAAACATACAGATTTACAAAAACAAATTTATGTTTTATGTATTTTATAAATTTTATGTATTACTGGACTGGAGTCAGCTGCCTTCTTCCACTCCACTTGAGTGAGCCATTATCTGAAAAAGATACTCTGCTGAAGACAACTTGCAGAAGGGAAAGGCAATACATAACATAGTATGCTGTTACAAGCTGCACTTCATAGATTCAAATCGTTTTTGAAATAGTAATTTCAGAACAGTTTTCAAAAAGTTTTGAATTAATGTGGCTTTTACTGTCTAATGTGTGTGATGCCAAGCCCGTTTCTTGCGTTTGTAAGTTCTCCCTAGATTTGAATGAAACTTTCAGGGAATGTATCACACACACTTACCAAGTGAAGAAGTCAAGCACTGAGAGAGAGAGAAGGTGAGCACAGTGAAATCTTTCTGCTGGATCGAGCTACAGAGATTAGCAGTAATTGTTGCTATCTTTTATATTGTTTTCCCTATTTATGTTGTAGGTTACTATACATACACATAGTACACATATATATATACACTTAAACTATATGTGTATATGTGTATATGTTTTATAGTACTGTGTATATATATATATATATATATATATATATATATATATATATATATATATATATATATATATATATATATATATATATATATATATATATATATATATATATATATATATATATATGGCATGGTCCATATATATGGTGATGGCGCAATGGATAAGGCACATGACTTTGGTGTGAGAGACCCGGGTTCAATCCCCCAGTGTGACCCATCCACCATTGTGTCCCTGAGCAAGACACTTAACCCCTCGTTGCTCCAGAGGCGTGCGACCTCTGACATATATAGCAATTGTAAGTCGCTTTGGATAAAAGCGTCAGCTAAATGAATAAATGTAAATGTAATATACATACGGGGGGTAATTTGGTCATTGTTCCTAGAGGGCCCTAAGGGCCTTAAGGCCCAGTCTGACAAATAGGAGCAGTGAACCTCCGATTGTAGGTGTTGTTGTTTGTCAGAAAATGCTCAGTTCCTTATTTTCTGACATTTGGCATCACTTACAATGGAAGGGTCTATGTTCCCAATTCTCAGTTCTCTCCCCAGGTCATGAGAGCCTGTTGGGGGCGTGGATGCCTGCTGGTGAGGGGTCATTTTCATGGAAGTCTTCCCATCCAGGAGATCAATTAAAATTGAAATTCAATCCCGAGTCCAATGGGCAAAACCGTTTTGCTCTAGCACCTTCCTATCAAAAGTTATTTCTCAAAACTGACTTGACTTTTGACACTTAGAAATTAGCTGTCATTTTCTGTCCGCAATGCGCATATATGCTGCAAGTGGGACAGCCTCTGACAGCTACTCTCAATTGTCTCCAAAACACATCATTCCAACTTGAAATTCAACACCGAGTCCAACGGTACAAACCGTTTTGCTCTAGCACCTTCCTATCAAAAGTTATTTCTCAAAAACTGACTTGACTTTTGACACTTAGAAATTAGCTGTCATTTTCTGTCCGCAATGCGGCATATATGCTGCAAGTGGGACAGCCTCTGACAGCTACTCTCCAATTGTCTCCAAAACACATCATTCCAACTTGAAATTCAACCCCGAGTCCAACGGTACAAACCGTTTTGCTCTAGCCCCTTCCTATCAAAAGTTATTTCTCAAAAACTGACTTGACTTTTGACACTTAGAAATTAGCTGTCATTTTCTGTCCGCAATGCGGCATATATGCTGCAAGTGGGACAGCCTCTGACAGCTACTCTCCAATTGTCTCCAAAACACATCATTCCAACTTGAAATTCAACACCGAGTCCAGCGGTTGCAAACCGTTTTGCTCTAGCACCTTTTATCAAAAGTTATTTCTCAAAACTGACTTCGACTTTTGACACTTAGAAATTAGCTGTCATTTTCTGTCCGTAATGCGGCATATATGCTGCAAGTGGGACAGCCTCTGACAGCTACTCTCCAATTGTCTCCAAAACACATCATTCCAACTTGAAATTCAACACCGAGTCCAACGGTGCAAACCGTTTTGCTCTAGCACCTTTTTATCAAAAGTTATTTCTCAAAAACTGACTTGACTTTTGACACTTAGAAATTAGCTGTCATTTTCTGTCCGCAATGCGGCATATATGCTGCAAGTGGGACAGCCTCTGACAGCTACTCTCCAATTGTCTCCAAAACACATTATTCCAACTTTAAATTCAACCCCGAGTCCAACGGTACAAACCGTTTTGCTCTAGCACCTTCCTATCAAAAGTTATTTCCCAAAAATCGTTACTTTTTTTGTCCACAATGCACGCCTCACACCTTCCCCAAAATGCACGAGTGTCTCAATTGCTACATTGTCAGATTCTGAATACACCAATTACCATTAATGTGCCAGACGAACTATTTGATGTGGGCATTGACAATATAGACAACGTGGATGTGTAGATTTCTTTTTACTGTCATTTCACCTCTGATTTTCTTGAATAAATGTTTGATGTGGATGGAGTTGTCATAGTTTGACAAACTCCAAGGGCTGCTAGGTGGGCTGCACCAGATCTTTGTGCCACGCTTCAAGTCTACTTTATTGTAACCCCACTACCCTATCCTTAAAAAACACAAGGACTTGAGCACATACAGTACACAAACATGCTGTGACACACTACATGATAGATGGTGGAAACTACCTTCTCTTGACTGTAGTCCCGGCTGACAAAACAGCACCAGACACAAGGCTCTGAACAACATTGTGGCCACAGATTTGCTGAATGATGTCACTGACTTCAGACAGTTACTTGCCAATCTGTCCCCAAAGGATATGAGCAGACCTACAATCCAAAAGCAGGCCTCTCATGACATGAGAAATTGCCATGTGTTGTTGTAATTCCCTCTTCATCCTAAACTTATTTGACCAGGTGATTGAGAAGACCAACAGCTTCTCCTTCATAAAGGTGAAGGTCTGTCTTAATCAGTTTGGCCAAGAAGATCCTGACACCCTTCAACTTTCAGACCTAGCTGACCCATCATCTGTTAAGTCAGTGTCTGTCCATATGGCCTGCAAGTGTGGCCAAGGACCCTGACACCCATGTACTTTTCCCGATTTGGATTGCAAGAGACTGTGGGTCTCAAAGGCCCTTTGTTTTTCACATTGGGGATGCATGGCGCCACAAACATCCAGACAAATCTAGACCACAATGGGCTGAATGTCAGTGATGACTTGATGGGTGTCCTTGGAAAAGAAGGCAAGGTCACATTCCTGCAGCTTTATGTGGACTCCCCTCATGCATATGTTCAGATGCCATCCAAGCATCCTGTGAATGGGTTAGGGCTACTGCATTGAGCAGGTCGTGAGGTTTGAAGATGAAATCCCAATGGTAATTGACCTTTCAGGCAACTTTGATGTTGAGTCACTGCAAATTCTCATTGCAGAGCATCCTATCCTTCTCCAATTCAAGGACACAGTTTGTGGTGACAGTACAGGAGTACAACACCAGCGAGTGGCAACATTTGATGCCAGTTGGAAAGCATTCCAGTTTGAATTAGCACTGGAAGAGCTCTTCAATGGCCAGCCTCTTCCAACACTGGACTTTGAGCTCAGTGTGAGCCTGGGCACAAACACAGGGAGTATCAAAAGTTTGACCAATCACCGCCCTTCATATCATATGAAGTCACCCAGTGCCTCTCTAGCTGAATATATTCCCCCCATCTTCACCAGTGCAAAAAACTAATTGTACACCAGCAGGACGTAAGAAACATCAGTAAACTGTCTTCACCTCAATCAAACACTTCCAGCAAGACTTCCGTTAACCTTCAGGGCACAGCAAGCACTGTGGTCTGGTGGAAGTGCTGCCTCCCTTGCCACCAGAATGTCCTAGGTTCAAGTCCACCTCTATCCACAGCCTCTGGTCCAGAAGAGCCAGGATTCCTGTTCTGGGCCTTCAAGTGAGCAGGCAGTTGTGTTCCAACGCAGAGCTCTCTAAGTCATTAGCCAGCTCTTAACCCCTAACCCCTAACCCGGGCACCCAGAGCAGGCGCCTGTCGGATGGAGGGCAAACTGTTCACTTAATTGGTTTCAATACTCGAGGCATGTATCGCATTTGGGGATGTTGCTATTTGCATACATTTTTTTACGGAATCAGGTCTGAAGTGAGAGTTATTCCAGCGATGTGATTATGATACCATGAGGTTGCATACACAGTCGGCGTGATTTGCTATGGTGATACCACAAGCTAACCCCAAGCTAGCAGAGGGATTGTTTTGGGTGGTACCTTTTTGAAACACCTACCCAGCCAGTGCTGTGTGTGTCTTCTGGAGGACTCCATGGAGGGTGGGGACACCCTAACCTAGCCCAAACCCCTAACTTTAACCTTCATATACAGATATAATTCCCCTCAACTGCTTTTGAACGATAGGTCAGAAAAACTGAAATTAACTCTGCTAACCCCGGCCCATGTTTCGCCAGATGACCTTGCAAAGCCAGCTTTACAATGTCCGCCGTGGCTCTGTCCTTGCCAATGCGACTGGTTCCCGGTACACGGTTCTGACCGTGTGCCTGGCTCAGACTGGGGACCGTGTCCAGTCTGCTTTCGGAGACTCAGAAAACCCTCCCGGCGAAACATGTTTAATTTAGCTGGCACCCACGATTGAGGATCATCACATAATGATTGTGGCTATTACCCTCTTACCTCTTTATTTAAATTATGTTATTGATAAGTTCATGTTGCTGCATTTGTGACTTTGCCTTTTCAAAAGTTTCTTTGCATGAGCGTTTCTTTTCCGCCTAACCTTTCCCTAACCCTAAGAAATGAAACACAATGTCGGTGAAAAGGCGAGGCATGCTATACTCTCACAGTGACATGTTTACTTTCATCACTTGGCTGCACACTTGTGGGACTTTTGCTGAAGATTTGAAGTAGGATGAGAAGGGCTACGTGTTGTAATGCCGTGCATGGAGTCGGTTTGGAAACCAGGCAGGCCCTGGCAGTCCCTCCCTGGATAGTGTATCGGCACCACACACACCCTTACACCAATGTTCATGTTCCCTACAGTGAGTTCTTCCAGCTGGAGGCCTTGTCTGCCTACCACCGTGTGGTCAGTTTTAAGGACTTCACAGAGGAGCTGGCACCCAAATACTGGCCCTCAGGACAGAGGAAAGCATACTGCTTTGAGACTGCTGAACAGTGGAGTGCAGACAAGAAATCCTGTCCTATGAAGGATGGAAACCTGTTTGGTCCATTTTTGACAAGTCTGTCTTGTTTGGTGGCATTTCTTTCAATGCCTACCACCAACCTCAGAGGATGAAGAAGTTCCCTCACTCAGAGCACCCTTTCCTGGCACTGCCTGGGTCTCCTGCCCAGTTCCCAGTGATAGAGGAGCATGTGGGCCTGCAGCGCTACATGGTGTGGTCAGAGAAGATGGTAAAGTAGGGAGAAGAGCACATCGCTACCCTGCTGACCAGGCCATATGTTATCATTCACCTGAGGATTGGCATTGACTGGCAAAATGCCTTCAAAATGCTGAGGAGTGGTGACGCAGGGCCTCACTTTATGGCTTCCCCTCAATGTGTCACAAGCACCAGACAGCTGTTGACAGCTATGTTAAGACCGGTTTTAGAGTGGGTTTCCACACACCATTTCCCTAACATTTCTTTTAGCTACTGCCATAGTCTGTAGCTGCAACCATGTTTTGCAGTTCAGACATATTAGAGGGACCTCTAGTGTCCTCAGTGAACCCTGAGAAAGACTGACTGCAGTGTCAGCGAACATGATCTCCCTCTTCTCTTTCCCTCCCTACCTTTCCATCCCTCCATGTCTTTCCAGTTTGTTCTTTCTTTTCCTCTCTTCCCTCCATTCCAAGAAGAGCAGAGTAACCGATCCTCCCGTACATACTAATTATAGGAAAGAAAAAGGAGACGAGTCTTTCCGCCTCCCAATTTACCAGGACCAAAAGCTAATGAAATGTGTGGAACCCTGTACCGACTGTTTTGGGGACAGTATTATAATCTGTATTTGACACACAGGGTTAGGGAGAGGGTTACGGTTAGCTTCTGCTTTGGTATCAAAACACACTGTTTAACACAATGAAAAACTAAAATGTTTAGATCTCTGAAGACAAAACCTGTAAAAGAAAGAATAAAACCTTACATGAATGTTGGAAATTAAGTCTTTTATTCCAACATAAGATCTTCTTATTGAAGTGTTTTTAGAGTTTATTTTACTACTAGCACCCTGATGGGTTTTTCTTTTTAACCTTAAATTATTTTGTAGGAAAAAGGCATTTAAAATATGTGTGCGAACGGGTTTCAAGCCAGGTTTCAAGCCAGGTGGCGCATTAGACCAGGGGCTCATCTCCTGTTTCCAAAATGCATCACAAACTGCTTGAGAAAGCTGTTCTACTATGATAATTGGTGATGAAAATAAATCATGTTCAGTAAGATGTACTTGTGTATAGCGTGTGATGTGCTTTGCGTTTAGGTGGTAGGCTACTTGAGACTGGAAGAACTCCTACAGTAAAGTAATTCTGCATTGCAGAAGGTGCAAACCAGGTGTTGTGCCGAGTTTTGCCTGCCTGCCGAGAATTTCATGCACCTCCAAATAATGCTTTTAAATGCTGTAAAATTCTTTGTGGACTTCATGAATGGTGATGAATTGATTTGAAGTATATATTTTATGAGCGTTTAGAGTCTTTAATATTTTAATACACTAGGCTAGAAGGACCAGTCCTTGACATTCAGTACATACATGTGGTGATAAAGCTGTTTGATCAATGAGCACAGCAAAGTGTCTGAGAAGGACCTAAAGAGGTGGATGCATAATTGACAGATCAGATTTTGTAGGCTCCCTGCGAGATTTGCATCCACCTCTTTTCTCAGCATAGATGACTGTTAGCACCAGCGAGGTGCATCGCGATTCTCGACAGGCAGGCAGAATTGGCACAACACGGCGGCTTCAGAAATGTTACGTACACAAAGTGCTGTCCAACAGCTGTCTGTGGGCGATGTTGCTACAGTTAGTGTGAGTAAATACCGCTGATGCGTTTTTAATCAGCCGGCGTATCAATAACTAACCTGGCTAGTTGTAAACATAGACTGTATATTAAGTATGTGTATATGTATAAAGGTTGTAAACAAACAGCTGGCAGAGCGAGGTTGTAACTGGAGCGCCCGTCAACTTGGGTGTGGCGTCATTCCCAGCTCCGACCTCTGAGGTAGCGCAGCAACAGCTGCATCCATGTTAACGCGTCGCGTTTGATGTGGTAATTTCACAGTAGAGCAAACACACAGGTTAGAAGACTTGTTCTGCGCCCTACAGTGCAATTCAGCTAGGTATACATCTGCGCTAAAATATCAAGGTGAAAGTCATCATAGCTGCGTAGTATAGGCCCAGCTCCCAACCCAACTTTGAGAATAGATTAGCGGCGATATTTTTTTTATCGCCCGATAAAGGATTTCGCGTTAGCATGGCCGTTAGCACCGATAGTGACCCACCACTAATATATATATATATATATATATATATATATATATATATATATATATATATATATATATATATGTATATATATATATATATATATGTATATATATATATATATATATGTATATATATATATATATATATATATATATATATATATATATATATACATAACCTAACCTGTTCCCTGCTCACCTCTAAGTACAAGTAGTCCACAGTATAAGAAAATGTGCATGTTTATGTGTGTGTGTGTTAAAAAACATATTAAAAGTAAACTAAATAAATAAAACAGTAAGCGTGTGTGTGTGTTTGTGTGTGTTAGAAAACATATTAAAAATAAAATAAAGACAGCAGACCGAGTTACAAGCGTTGTTGTGCTGAATGTGTGTGTTTTCTGTGGAGACAGCGACCAGCTGCCAAAGAAAGAAAAGTCTAATTTAACTACAGAGACAGTTAGTAGCCTGGCTGGGTTATAATAACTTTAGCACACCGCTAGCGTGCACAGTGTTGTGTATTGTAACTGTGTGTGAGAGTTATTAGTCTGCAGATAGCAACAGGTTAGCGCCATAGCTAACAGCAAGCTAGCGTGATATTACTGAGCGGACACTGGAGCCCTGATAAGCGCCCGTTAACGTTATGCTTCAAGGGAGGCGTTGGTTGCTTGTTTTCAGCTTCATCTTTCTGAGAGGATTGCAAAGGTGACCACAGTGGGGGTCACCTGGGCGGCGCTGCTAAACTGGGCTGCGTCAACAGCTCCATTGAGCAGCAGTAACACTGCTTTATTAACAACACTTTTCTTTGTTTGGTGTGTGTTTTGGGATCAAAGTAAAGAGGAAAAAAGTGAACTGTGCTCAGTTAAATCTCAAAGACACAGGAAGCATTTCATCTATAAAACAGAATTTGGAGGATTTTTATGTTTTTTTTTCCTTCTTTGTTTCTCAGTTTTCGAATTGCGGAACTTATTTTTATGTTGTAGTGTTCAGGAATTCAAATCTTTTCTTCACTCTGGCTTTCTTTTTTGTCTGTCTGTTGTTTGTCTGAAGTTTACACCTTCATCCTCTCCACTCCCTGCAAGTTAACAATGAGGTTAACAGCTACACTGCCTTCCTAACTGGCCTGGGAAAATCAAGATAGTGAGGAGGCAGGTCTGTGTGAGTGCCAGGACAATTACTGCAGCTGGTGGATCCTCACCATCACCACCACCACCACCACAGCCTTATTAACATATTCATATTGTATGAAGCTGGTGATTTGTTTATTTAAAGAAGTCAATTGATGATGAACTTAGACAGCTTTGGTTCAAAGATGCTGCGGCTTAGCTTCGCCGAGATCTTTCGATGTTGCCTTACGCATTGGCTCTACGACCAAATATGACTAAGTTGGCGGTTTCCTGTCCGTGAGAAGGAGGCCTTCAGAAATCCACCTGAGGTCAGAAAGTTTAATTCAGGATACAGGTCCAATTCTGACATGTATTACATATTCCTGAGAGGCCCCCACTGGATGGCGCCAACCAGGCGCGTCCACACATAGGCATCAAAGGGGCTCAAGCACCTACCCTTTTTTCTTCCTCAAGAGAAAGTGCCCTTTTTCCAGGATGGTTTTTTAAATAAATTAATTTATATATACAGTATATCTATTCCTGTTTGCGCACAGCTTTCCTGTCAAACAAATATATTTACTGAATAAAAAATGTAAATATCAGGTCGGGAGATGAGACTTTGTCAGTTCCGATGCTCTCTCTCTCTCTCTCTCTCTCTCTCTCTCTCTCTCTCTCTCTCTCTCTCTCTCCCAGCAGCAGCCCCTCCCAGCAGTGTTTTTCTTGGCTTGTGCGGAGGTGAGTGGTGATGAACTAAAGACCAACAAAAGTAAACTACCAGTGCCTCGAGTTCACTGCTAACATGCACGACTCATGAGCTGAGCTAAAATAATTAGCTAAAGTCAAGCTAAGGATCATGGTTGGCCATACAGGCTAATGTTACTGTTGCCTACTTAATGGAGACACAACAGGTGAGTACAGTAAAATTTGTGTCTAATAATGTAATGACGATCGCCACATTGATATGCAAATTACGCGTTAACTAATTAAAATGTGCTAATTTGCACACATTTGACAAGTCACTGCAGGTGAATGGGCTAAAGAAAATAACTAAATCATGTCACCACAGACCTTCCCCAGTTAATGACTTACATCAAGACTCTTTTCCCCTGAAATGTTCTGTTTAATATACAGGGTAAACTCCATCTACATGTGTATTTTGGAAGTTTTCTTTCCATGACAGTAAAAGAAGGCGTGGAAGCAAAATAGACCCAAATTTGAAATTTGACCACTATATGAAAAAAGTGTCCTGCCTTAAGCAGTAACTTTATATTTCTGATCGTAGAGGCTCCTCATCTAATAACTATCCATTCCATTAGTTTGTTGCATGCTGATAGATCTTTACATGATACAGACAGCCCTCCCTCAAATGTGAAACCAAGTCCTAACAAACTAAGTGTTATGTGATCCAATAAGACCAAAAGAGTTAAAAGGATTTATTCCAAGGCAAAACTTTGCATCTCAAAGTTCTTTTCTTATCTTATCTCTCTTCCTTGCATCTACAGAGTCCTGTAACTAGTGGATCCTCACCGCCACCACCAGCTTATGTTCCAGGGTCTCCCCACACAACACTTTCAGACTGGGATATATTTGCAATATTAACAATCATCGCACAGACTGTAACCTTTTCCAGGCTGATACCTCTCCATTAAACGTTTTTTTTTCAGGTATTGTTTTTAATATTTTTTTTCTGTGTATGTTTTCTTGTTTCATGTTAATATTATGTTTAATTTCTATTTATTTGATTGTAGTGTGACTAATCCAAATATGACATGTTTGTGTTCAATTCAATAAATGAATACTTTGAAATGAATACTTTCCTTTTGTCTTTTTATTTTAATTAGATATAGTTTATTTATCATTGCTAACATTGTGACTTTATTGGTGCAGAGTTTAACTCACATGCTGCAGAATACACATTTGGTCAGTAGATGGAGTCAAATGAACATCTTACAACATAACAGTAGTCGTCCTTTTCATTGCTACCTACTACCGTCTCTAAGGGGCGTGTAGTAGGTAGCAATCTAAACTATTCTTGCACATTGTGTAAAACACAAGCTGTTTTTTTACATATAACATTTGAGATGATGATGATGTTTAAAAACAATGAATCCTTTCTAACTGACAGATTAACATTGTTTGTGCCACATGAATATTTTTAAGCAGGGACTTGTTTCACAGCTGAGAACTGTCATTTCTTTAAACTGAAGGAGCAGGTTATTACCAGAACTGATACACCCACTGGGGTTGGTTTAAAACAAAAGTCACTCATGTCAGAATAGGTGAAAAGGGAACCTGTGAGTCTTTTGGAAAAGTCATACTCAAGCAGACGCATTTTCTCTAACTTTATGAAGACAATATATTATGTTCTGGGAAGTAGCGCCGTGCCATGGAGCATGTTAACAGCAAGAAAAACAGCAAAGTTACGTCACAGTGTGTAGCCAAGTATGTATGATCATACTTTTGTTGTTGTTTTTCTCCAGTGGGTTATTCCGTGAGATTGGGTGTGTTTGTTTTAGTTAAAACTGGTTCGCATTAGGTCCTAGCTGAGTGTCCTAGCAGTATGTGTGTCATATGATTAGGTGGAAGTCAATATAAATTTGTAACATCTCCATTAAGTGACACCGTCAAGCATTAGTGAAGGTGTCACTTTGGGCTGTCTATCTAAATCTATCTGTCTTAAGTGATAAAATGTCATCCGTTAGGATGCCCCAGCCATGATTTGAATTGTTTGCGTTCTGCACATTTCACGCTTAATTTTGACAACTGATGGATTATTTTGGAATATTTTTTTTATATATACAAGAGTTTATATTTCTTTGTTTTTCACTATATTTTTGGTACTAATTTGCTTTTGGTTTAGGTTTAAGGTGACAGGTAAAGACCTACTGCCGTGCAGGGGAAAGTACAGCCTGCTTCAGGATGTGAGGCCAGGAGGCGACCATGAAGGGCTACCTGGTGGACATCAGCTACAGTAGCTATAGAAGCTAATGAGCTACCAATCAAGTAAAGATGAGCGTGAGAGTGGACTTGATGCCACAATATTGTTCAGCACAACACAATATTACAACACCTACAAGATTAGCATTTTCTCAGTTTCCCTGATTCCACTGTTGCAAACACAAATCCTGAAAGTAGACAATATTACACATGTATCAGTAGTGCTGACAAATTGTGTATGACATATATAGTTTCAACTTATTTGTTTTAAGGGTGGGTTTTACAGCTGTATGTGTTTCCCTGTGCTGTGTGTTCATGTTCCTCTTCTGCCCTCTAGTTCTGCCTCAGGAGTGCCACAGCTGATTGCTGAATGAGCTCCACCTGGCCTTGGAAGGCGGTCTATGAAAGCACCTGTGGCAGCATCAGAAAGAGGTTTTTGATTTGGGACTGCTGGTCTTGCTGCCTCTCAACCTCTGAGTTGCTTCTAACGGTATTTATCTGTGTTTAATTTGGGTCAGAGTTGGAGCATTGTTTGCCCCATGTAACCACCAAAGAGAAGGAGTTTAACAGACAGGTGAGATGCTGCATGCATAGCAGTCATTTAAAGTTATCTTACGTTTCAGCTGTTGAACTACTTCTCCGTGTGTGTTTGTTTGCTTCTGCATTGTATGCACAGAAAGTGGGAATGAAGGACTACCGATATGCATTTTGCGGTACGCCAATGCCAATGTGCACCTGAGGAATGTGCATGGTGTCACAAACCGTGAGGCGAGGGTTCTGATGGTGGACATCAGGAAGGTAAGTAAAACACACACTTCGCACAATGTGTGGGCTACTGATTACTGTGCTGATGATGATCTGAAAACTTATGACAATGTTTATTTAGATATGCAGGCCCACTAGGCTGCCCAGTGACAGAATGACTTGGAAGAAACTGTATACTGTAGCACAGTTGTCGTCAATAGGCGGCCAGAACCAATTCAATCAACTTTATTAATCCCACAAGGGGCAATTAGTTAAGAGCAGCGTGTTTGCAACACAATCACACACATTATTCACAACATACAAGCAGTCAGTATGTGCAAATTTAAAAAAAAAAAGAACCCTACACAGGGTTTAAAAGTTTGATCGCAGAAGGGATAAAAAAAATTTGGAGTGGCAGTTTGTCTTACACACAGGAAGCATAACTGGCCCAGACGGCAACATAGAAAATTCACCCGCCAGAGCATGTCCTGAAGAGGCTAGAATACTCTCTGCCTTCCGAACTACTTGTTGGTTGCAGAGGACATTAAGATCTCTGTTTCACACTGATGATTTAAGAACAGATCTCTTATGGTTTGGTGCTGATATCAGTGTGACTCTCATCCCTTTTCTTTTTCTGTCTGTTAGGTGGATAGCTAAGCTGAAGAGGCAGAGCCCGGCAGAAACCACAAGGGGCTACCTGGTAGCCATCAGGAGGTTCTTGGTGTTACTGCTACTACTTTGTTTAACTATTATGGAACTATTATTGTAAGCACCAATGCACAGCATAACTTAGCATCTCACTATATGGGGGTGAACTTGTCTTTATCTTTTTTACTTGCAGTTAAAGAGTCCTAAGAAGTTGCTGAAGGTAAGCCACACCACCTTTTCTATATTGTTAGATGGATTTTTACACCCAGTCTATACATGTGGCATATAAATTATTAAAAATTTTGTTTATTGCAGAGCCACATTACACACATGACACAATCGTCATCAGATGCATTAGAATTGGATGTACATTAGATACTGTCAGACATTTCAAATACTCTCTATCAAACTTTGTATTAATCAATAAATATTGCATATTGTCACAGTTGTCTTTATTTTAGCCACAAAGGCTTTGTGTACCGTGGTCTTCGCTACCACAAACCATCACTGCCAGGGTGCTCTCCACCCTCCAAAAGCAGACTGGGACCCACCAGCAGGGGAGGAGCAATTTGGTGAGTTTGTAGTTTACTATGACACTTTCTTTCATTTCCAAACCATTTTTTTGTTTCAAACTAATGGGCAACTCATACCTATTACTGAAAATTGTAACAGAAGCTTCTCTCACCAGAGCAGATCTGCTCCTCATTCATAGGCTGCTACTTTGGCCACCATTTCAAGTTTGTGTTTTTTTTTTGTTTTTTTTCTTCTAAAACACCAGGTCACCAGAACAGATTCCTTGTATTTGTAAGCCTACTTGGCATGACGGGTGATTCTGATGTTCAAGGGTCTCCCCACACATCACTTCCTGCTGGGTCACCTGGTCCGCCTCAGAAACCGCGAGACTTACTGTCCAATCCCGAGAGGGGTCAGCGAGATGGAGCACACACGAGGCAGCTCAGAGGAGCCAGAGGACATCAGTGTGTCAGCTGAGGAGCCATCTGATCAGGAGGCCCAAGAAGTGGTACACACAGATCCAAGGCAAAACTTTGCATCTCAAAGTTCTTTTCTTATCTCCCTTCCTTGCATCTACAGAGTAACTGGTGGATCCTCACCGCCACCACCAGCTTATGTTTCTGGGTCTCCCCACACAACACTTTCAGACTGGGATATACTTGCACTATTGATAATATCACACAGACTGTAACCTTTTCCAGACTGGTACCTTTAAACTTAACACTCATGATTGTTTGTGTGCTGTTTGATTTTTAGATGGATCCTATTCTCAGACAGCCAGCACTTACAGAAATGCCAAAACATGTTAACCATAGAAAATTTCCGTGCCCTAGTCCACAAATTGCATGCAGAATGAGTATTAAAGTCTGTAAGGAACATTTTTTTTGAAGTTGGTGTTTGTTTTAATATCATTTGTTTCATTGTGGTGTGACCAAATATTTTTATAGATGGCAGACCTTATTACCAAATTCTCCAGAAAGTCTTGTCTAATAGATCTGAGGTGGGGGGGTTTTTGTTTGTTTTTTTTGGCCAACCCCCTGTGCATACCAGCTATAATGCATTTCTTCCAACTGTAAGTGGATTCAACACATTTCCATGTAAGGATACCTTTCAAGCACCCAGTCAGTGGCACTATTGTGACTTCAGGGCTTTGTCACCTGCAGTTTTAAGGGGCCCTTTTCACCCTGGCAAGGTCCTGCCTACAACACATGGAGGATGGTATAGAGAAACTTCTTGGCTTGTTTGGACTGAGGGTGGGGCACGTGGCACTGTTCAGGGGTTCACAGGCAATCCAGACGAGACTGCCCCCCCGCCTGAGTTTAACATGTGGTATATTAATGTATCCCTGCCAGAAGCTGGAAGTTACACTGAATCCACTTTATTGTATTGTCTTTTAGATGTTTAACAGTAAAACAATAAAACAAATTTGAGTTGCTGGTGTTTGCCCTATAACTCTAACCTGACTGTAAATTTGTCCCTTTATTTTAATAAAGTTCTTAATCATGTTGTACAGTATTCCCTTCAGTTTACTGTTTAATGTTAAGGCTGCAAAAAAAACAACCTTTAAATGTCCTGAATGTTGTACAGTTTTCCAACAATACTAAATAATACAAGGAGAAGAAATTAGTTTTATTGCAAATCTAACAAGTTATCTTGAATTCAAGATTATATTACCATTTCCTAGCAATGAAATAATACAAATGCTATTACCTTGAACCATGACATTTACAAAGCATTATCTTCAAAAACAATTTTTTTTTTTAAACAAATGATAAATTGACTTTTGTAAAAATGCAGAGCTCTTTACTTATTTACACATTAACAGTGTATTTTGTAGTGTATACAAGGTATTTAACACACAAAACAAAACTATTGGTTATTAGAGCATTTGGGGACATTAGGTTCAGCTGGAGGTAGGAAGACAGAAAGCTGGAGTTCCTGGTCGAGTCAGCACAAAGGAAACTCTACCTAGAGGTAGAGAATGCTTCCCCAGGCTGAGGGTCTGGTGGTGACGGAAGGGACAAGCATTTGTGGCTGGGGGAAGGCTCTTGTGGTGGCACTTAGGAGGGGAAGGGCTGGAATTTGTGCTCCCACAGTGCTTGGACCCCATGCTCTCTGTTTGGGGGCTGGTAGGCGACCGAGGCGTGGCACTAGTCGCAGCCAAATCTGAGACCCTACAAAGAAAGGAACAGTCAAAACAAAAGTTACCGAGCACGTACCTAAATCCTGAATCCTTGCCATCACACGATGGCATGTGACGTATTTTTAGATAGCTTCTACAGCTTAATTTGCTCCCATCTTTTCACAGTATTCGATGCTGCCGTACATTACTTCTTAAGAAGCTGTATATTTGTAGCATACAGTGAGTTAGCCCTGTCCCTGCTATCTACAATAACAATAGGCTATGTAGAGTAAAAGTGCACGGTGTACACAGGGAAGTTCATAAAGGGTGGTGTGTGTAGGATGTCTTACAAACAATTGGACAGGACTCACTCAGGTCTCTTTTCGTCCTTCAACATCTAAAAGACACGTCTCTTTGTTCACCTCACGTGTCCCTGATTGACTGAAAAGGGGCAGAAAACAAAGACATTAGGGTTCCACAGCCACAAAACTTTAACTTTTTTATCACTGAAGGGACAAAGTAGTTGTATTTCTTGTGATCATGAGCAAAAAAAAAACATCCTACAAAATGTTTTCACTTTGTACTTATTGCGTGAAGAATCAACAGCACGAAAATGATAATTAATCCAGGTTAAATTGGGACACATTTGATGAGTCTGTCATATAAATGAGTGAAAATAAACAGACTGTAGGATGATAATGTGAAAGTGCCCTCATGACACACACCGCAAATCCATGGTACAGGGGTTTCAGTTATTGTGCAGGAACTCAAACATCATGACTATGTCTTACCGCTGGGTGTTGGCAGGGTTGGACGTGTGGATTTTCACCATCAGCTGGCACACCAAACAGCATCTTGTGGAAGAGCAGAGCAACAGGTTTTTTCCACTGCTCGCACCATCATTACGTTAGTCTACCGCACACGGATGTGCCAGCATCTCTCTCCTGGCCTGCTGGCTGCCCCCAGAGGTTACCACAGAGTTTAGAAAAGCCTTTTTTGGGAGGAAGCTCTGCTGGGAGGAGCCATTCCCGGAAGGGCCCTAGCAGGCATGTTTTAACGTATGTGTTTATTTCTTTTGTAGTGCCTTCCTTTTTTGTCTGAAGGCATTAAAGGTCCTTGATGGCACTTTGAGTTCCATGCACCGTTTCACATATGCTGTGTATGCCTGCCTTGATGTTGTACATTTGTCCAGGTTGACCATAGCACACTCATCCTCTGTCCACAATTTGGAGGAATTGGCAGGCAGGCACATTGCCTGAGACCTGACAGGAGGTCTGATGTCATCTTGATCCTCGACAGCCTGGACGTCCTCCTCAGGCTGGAGGACCTCTCCCTCTTCCTGCTTGGGTGGTGGTTTGAGGCTTAGTAAACGTGGGGTGTCCTGCTGTAGCCTGACGGGAATGTCATGGTGCAGCTTCCAGATGATGGGCCTGTAGACCTTCTGTATGGTGAACCTACCTAAGATCTGGAGCTTTTGTAGTTTGTCCTGAGCCATGCCTTGCTGGCTAATATCCTGAAGGAGGTCCTTTAGGTGGTTATAATCTACAAAATCATTATTCTGGAGCATGCCAACTGAACTGATGAAGGTGAGAACACTCACCAGGAAGTTCCCTTTCAGTGTTGGTGGCAGCCGCTGCAGTGTCTTTGCCATCCATGGCATTCCATGGTCCCGGTATTTTTCTAATGACCGGGAGTATGCCAGAGACCGTCTCTCTATCTCTGTGCATACTTGTAGTGTCCTGGTGGCAATCTCAGACATTGGGAAAGGTTTCTCTGCTCCTAGGTGGACCTGTAAAAAGTCTTTGAAGTTCCACCAGATCTTCTTTCCACCCCTAATGTCCCTGAACTTGATGGCTGGGAAGAAGTGAAGCTTCTCTGCAATGAACCCCTGCAACAGACAGTCCTCAACAGACTTTCCTGCCTTCTGCACCAGCTGGCGAGCACGGTGAAAGGTGTTGGGGACAGGAAATGAGTTTTTTGTTGCAAGGTCCTTGGATAGGCTCTCCAGGCTCATAGCACCTACCAGCTTGCCAGGTGGAGAGTCAGAGCTGAAAGATGACATCGGGATGTTTACATTCCTTCTGTACAGGTCGCCAAGAAGCACACGAATTAGCGCAGCGCCGATGACAGCTGGCCCTGCCTCCAAGGTCTGGCACAGAGGCCAGAGGCTCAATCCGTCAGCTTCTGGAGGTCATCCCTGGTCCAGTGATAAAGTGGGGGGGGGGTTTCCTCTGAGCTAGCACTCGAATGAGGTGCCAGGCCAATGAAGCCTCTCTGGTGTGTCAGGCTTCGGTCCATCACTGTACTTGTTCCCAAGCTTGCACTTAGAAAAAAGTCCTCAGATGACAGTGGGTGGCCATAGAACATTTCCTCAAGAGCTAGCTCGCACTGGAAAGCCTTCCATGACTCATCAAACCGACCCACACCCTCACTGGAACTGTAGGCACTGGTGAGTGTGTCAATGAGTGAGCCCAAAACGCCATCCAAGGTGGACAGGAGACCCTGACCAGAGGCAGTGTCCTTTAAGGGGACCAGCATGGCACGCTGCCGCAGCAAAGTATGCAGGCCTTCAAGGTCAAAATGGTCTGAGGGGTCAAAAAACAGTGGTATATCCCCCTCAAACCTAAGGACCTGCTCTATACGGCACCCCAGCTGTGCAACCAGCCTTTCTTTAAGGTCTGTCATGTGGCGAAGGTACGTCGATGCCCTGGAGAGTATGGCCATTTGTGAATTTGGGTGTGACAACCCACATGTCACTATGGCGCCACTCACGGGATGTTTGAATGGCATCTGCAAGTGACAGTGTGGGCTGTCAACATACAGTTGAAGGAAATTCAGCTTCCCCTCTTTGCTGAGCACTGCAAGAAGAGGCTTGGCTACATCTAAAGGCAGGTGGTCCAGATTGGTCTGAAAGTTTGTGGCCTCATGCATTCCAAGGATGGAGAACAGTTTCCCCCTGGCTCCTACCAGGTCCTACAGTCCATAACGGAGAACAATATGTGTTGAGTCGTAGTCAATCGCCACAAACTTCAAGGCAAGGTGGACTGTTACTGCCTTAACACCTGTCACATCCACAATGTCTGTTATTTCCAGTGTATCGGGGTCTTTTTGGCCAAACTGGTTTAGTGTCAGCATCACTTGCAAAAAATGACAGGAGTTTGCCTCTTCCACAGCTTTGTCCAAAAGGCTCATTATGAATGGCAGGTCCTGCCGCAACACATTGAACCTTGCGGTGCTGCTGGTCCCCTGTTTCTGAAGAGTAGGCCTGCTCTTGTCCCTAGCAGAGAGGCCCCGGAGCAACCGTTTAAAGTTGTCTGTCACACTGTTAAGCAGCTCTACAGCATGTGGGCTGTAGAGCTGCTTCTTCAGTAGCCTGGTATCAGGGTCAGTGGTGCTGCTGGGTATTGCGGTCATTAATAGATGATAGCCACCATCAACATTAGCTATCTGGTACCCAACGCAATTTTTTAGAGCAGTCAAGCCATTTGTTGTGTATTTTGTAAGGTCTACATGCTTTTTTAGGTAAACATAATGGGGGCTTAGTATCAGTGAGTTAAACCTAGGGAGTAAAAGGTAGTGAAGGAGACCTTGTAGTGACTGCAGCTTGTTAAACTCAACTACCAACCCATCCACATCAAATGAGAATGAAAGTAATTGTTCTGGGTGGGACAGAGTGGTGGCATGTAAACCAATATGCAGGTCAGCATGCAAAAAATCACTGACAGTTGCATATTTGTCAAAGGCATCCAGCAGATTTTCAGTGTTTACCACACCAACATCAAATAATTAGCTG
Organism: Lepomis macrochirus; assembly: GCA_024633595.2. NCBI lineage: Eukaryota > Metazoa > Chordata > Actinopteri > Centrarchiformes > Centrarchidae > Lepomis > Lepomis macrochirus. The sequence goes on along the minus strand of JALXJV020000004.1, from coordinate 137,614 downwards.
CTAGCCATGAACAGGAAATTGTTAGGTTGCTTTAGCCTACAGAGGGGTATGCTGAGGAGCTCCGAGAAAGCCACAAATGCCTGTGGAAGTCCTGATATTGGAGTCCTGAAAAGAAGAACAAAAAATACATTATCATTCAACATCCAGAAAAATTATCAATGATTATCACTAAAGGGACAAACTGAGAGCAACATTAGACAAGTGGCCAAATCAGTCAGAAATGTCTGTGTCATAGTGTAATCATGAGAAGATTTTGTGTTTATGTTCACTTCTTTAACATTTACATTTACCATTATTAACATTTAGCTTTCGTGCAAAATATTTTTTGCTCAAGTGACCTTATCTATGTTACACACCTCCATTAAGCTAGGATGCTCAGCTAAAATCTCATGCCAACCATGTTTATCTAAACCAAACACACATAAAACACCAAGCATCTTAGCGAGTCTAAAGCACAACTTATTTCGCTCTGTTAAGACTGTACAGCCCCGCAGGTACAGCCATCCAAATATCTCTCACCTCCTCTTACACACACATGCTCCCACTCCACTGAAAGGTGAGCACCTGCTGACATCAGCTGTGTGACTCATATCACTATAAAACACAAACTCATGGACCAATCAGTCGGATAAAACTAAAAAACACACAGAAAGCAGACGTCCCGACAGAATGCAGTTTCACACAAAGTAAAAAAAGAAATGGCGTGAAGAAAAAGAGCAGCCTATCCAGAGCCTCAAGTCTGTATTAAAGAAAGAAAAATCTCGCCTTACAGGTGAGGAATGGACTAAACAAGACTCAGAGTGCTACACAAAGGGACGCTCAGTGTTGTCGTAGCTTTATAATGTCCTTATCATGACACACAGAGCACCACAGCTCAGTGTCACACGGATTTCACTTATTTTCATGTACTAGAGTTTGAAGTCCATTTGTTGAATTGACTGATTTAAAAAATCATGCTAAAAACAAAAGTAAACTTATAGTAGTACTTTTCCCCGCTTTGAGATTATTATTATTTTTTAATAAGAGTCGAATGTTTCTTATAATATGGATTTTAAAGACATAAGACGGAAATTGTCTGAATCGGTCCCGTGTGCAGAGGCAGGTAACAGATTTTAGGACCCAAGTACACGACATGTAACTAGGCAGAGTGGTTCTTCTGTTTTAATCAAAGTTAAGAGTCACTTTCAGAAAAAAACACAGAGAAGATCAAAATCCAGAAGCCTAAACTGAACTGAACACACCCACATACAAAAGCTAACACTGGTACAAGTAAATCTTTACACAGACCCAAACCAAACTAGACGTTTGGTGTCAGAACAGACTGACCAAATAAACAACAAACAGGCAGAGGTAACAGACTAGCACGAGGGCAGACAGGCAGTGACAGGAGTCTTTCAAGCCATGTCATGTAAATAATATTTAGATTGAAAGATATCAAGCAGTGATGAATGAAGTATGTCCTTTACTTAAGTAAAAGTACTAGCAGCTCACTGTAGAACTACTGTTGCAAGTAAAAAGCACTGCCTTGAAAATAACAATTAAAAGTATGGCAGTTTTAATGGGAAAATGTCGTTATTATTTTTTATTAGGGATTAAGCCGCTGGATTATTTTTTTGCTATAATTTATTGTTTGTCAGTCTAAAGCATAAAATAATTAAAAACAGTTGGAAACAAATGAGATTTCATTTTCCACTACTCATTTATTCTTAGTGATGAGATGATTTCATATTTGTTGCTATTTTGTAGTGCCTTCAAGTATTTTTACATTGTGATGTTGCTTGTAACTCCAACAATCATTGAGCAATGGCACCATCTACTGGACAAAATCTGAAAGACAAGTTTATCAGCAAACCTTGTCAAGCCACGACCTGCAAAGGTTAACATTAACTTGCAAATAAACAGGATTTGCCCATTATTAGGCTGCACAAACTCTATCAACTGTTGGGTCTAAATATTTAAGGAGCACATATCGGCACAATGCCATCCTGGCTCTGGCACCCTTAACTAAAAAAAATAAGGATTCAATATCAATATATGTGTAGGTTACACTTCTTTATAGTAGCATTATAATAGTATTTGTAACATTTAAACAGGTGGGTGAGAGTCAAAGAATCAACTGTTTTACCTTATATAACTGTTTTCTGATATTTCACCTCTGTGGTTAAGGGTTGATCAAGGCTAATGTTACTGCATTCATCGTCATTTCAGATACAACATGAATTACAGTTACACCAGTTTTATTTTTTGTGGGTTGTTTTCCTTTCCGGTGCAAGAAAAATGTTCCATGGTGGTTAGTCTGTGATTTGTTAATGCTAACTTGTCACTAATCATCAGTGGTGGAAGAACTACTCTATTTTAATACTTAATTAAAAGTACAGGTACCATACAAAAAATGTCACACATACTGGAAACAAGTCATCCAGTATAATACAACAAAGTTACAGAGTACCTGGTTTTAAAAGTACATAAGTATCAAATGTACACATTCGAATTTATAGATCTGATTAAAAGCAACCTATCTTATATATCTAAATTCAGGTTAGAATACAACAGTGTGAGTTACACTGAGTCCCAGCAAGGAAAACACTGTCACAAGAGTACAAGTGGATATGACACGGGGACCCCTTGCATCTGCTCTATTGACAAACTTAAGCATAGCCCCGTTAAATTATAGATGCCTTGTATATATTAATGTTATCAGCTGCACGTGGTTCCCTGGCTCCCCAGGTTTCCTTCAATACATTTTCAAAGGTAAAATATTTCTACTCTGACATGGCTGAATATGTGTTGCTTATTGTCAGTAAATGGTTGTATTTCACTCTAACTTTGTTTATATAAAGAGGCTGGGAAAGCAACCAAGACAGGGACAGCCAACAGATGCGTTGCTAAGCTGGGTTAGACACACAGACTAGTAAGACATGTTAACATGCTGTTATCAGCTGACATCAGACTTTGAGAGAAGAACACATTTATATTTGCATTTACTCATTTGGCAGAAGCTTTTATCAAAGCAACTTACATTTGAGGAACATATGCATCAACAATGCATCAATACATCACAAGATCTACAATACATATTACTTAAGGCAGCAATAAATACTAGTAAGAGCTTACCCTGTGCCCGAAGCTCACTCCCAATGAGTTTTTCTCTTCTTGTGCCTCTAATCCTTTCATTAAAGTTGGAAAGCTCGCTTTCACCTTTTAATATAGCTGAGAGGAGGCCCCGCCCACGTCACCTTTCTCCAAGTGGTCCCCCTAAAGGAGAGAAGAACTTTGGAATCTGTGTTTACAAGGTTGGAGAACTGGTGAATGCGCTTCCATGAGGCCCACTTTAATAAAAATTGAATAAAACACCCACACAGCTGTCAGCTTAGTACGGTTACTTTCAATTCAATTCAATTTTATTTATATAGCGCCAAATCACAACAACAGTTATCTCACAGCGTTTTTTATAAAGAGCAGGTCTAGACCATACTCTGAAGTTATTTACAGAAGCCCAACAATTTTTTCTTTGCTAAAACATGTTATCAGTATATTGATTTGAATGAGAGTACAAAAGTATTTTCTGAAAAAAGCGTTGCCATTACTTCACAGCTTCACAAAGTCAGTGTAACCTTGTCCATACTTACTGAGCAACAGGGTTACAGCTTTGTCAGGGTAATGTCTCAGTAGCCATCTGGACGCAGTGTCCTTGTTCATTGTGGTGAAAAGATGCATATGTGTATACACATTTTCCAGGTTTTTCTGTGTCTTGACGATGCCCTGGAAGTGTGTAAAACAAATATCCAGGGAAGGTTAAAGCCAGTAGTAAACCAGTTTTTTAAACATACCATAACATTTAAAATGACAAGATGAGCTGTGCATTCTTTATAAGTTTAAGGATGGTCACTTTGGGCGCTGGGTTGCTTTAGGCATTTCTCACAATTTTCAGTTTCTTTTAATGGAGTGCATTTTTAAGTTAATAGTCGGGGGTCAGGGCTACAGTGCCAGTTACTTTGGGTGTCATGCTAAATCTACGCTGTGCACAGATTTCAAAATCGAAATAAACAAAGACACAACAGTTGAATGGGATTTCAAAATCTGTAAAGTGTTCATAACTACTTATGAACACTTTTAGTTATTAGTTATTAAAGAACAAGCATTTTAAAGACAGTTTTAGTGTGACCTTTGCAAAACGCCATTATAAAATGTTGCCACGCTATACGTCCTTTCCAAAGTGTCCTCCTCAAAACGTTTTCACAACATAAAACAAGGCTCTACGTCCTTTCCAAAGCATCCTCATCAAAACGTCCTCATAACATCTAACAAAGCTCTACGTCCTTTGCAAAGCGTCCTCGTCAAACCGTCTTCCTAATGTGTGGCTAGGCTTAACATCCTTGCCAGAACGTCTTCACAACATGTGGGCAGGCCTTCCGAACTGGGATGTGCCCTAAATTGTGATAGGCAGTTTCTGTCCCCATATAAATACCTCTAGCAAATTAACAGCATCAGTCTTGGAGGAGTTTTGATGCTGCGGAGACAAGGAGACACAACACAGTGGACAACTTTTTCTTCTTCAGTTTGGATTTCTGGTGAGTATGTCTTATTAGACCCTCTTTATACTAATCCAGAGTATTGAAATCTTTGCATAGACATACAGACTTTGAATGTGTGGTCAAATTTAGCTCCTGCTAGTCTAGAGGTGGCTTTACTAGTAACCTGTAATAACATTAAGGCCTTACCTCTTGGGGTTTGTGTGAAAGGTGTAATGCTTGCAAAATACTTTTCACCATAATTTTTCATCATGATTTTCTTATGTGTTGCTTTTGTTTTGTATTTTGTTGTTATATTGTGAAGCACCTTGTGATTTTATCTGTGAAAAGTGCTACATAAATAAATTTTACTTTCTACTTACTTATTTCTCCACAGAAAAAGGTTGACAATGAAGCGCTGCCCATTGTGCAGAGTGCGCTATATGAATCGCTCAGACCACCTCAGGAGTGTGCACGGTATTGCAGATCGTAAAGAGCTCTTACTCTTGCTGGGCATGGCTTCAGGAAGGTAAGTGAAACGCACTCACACGCAAACGCAAACACGCTACACAGGCTGCTGATTACTGTGCTGAAAATCTATGACTATGTTTGATTAGATACGCAGGCCCACTAGGCTGCCCACTGCCTCAATGCCAAGGAAGAAGCTACATCCGCCTGGATCGGCATTTACAGGCCGTTCACAGCATGACAGTAGGCATTTGCACTTTTGTAAAAACAACTGCTATTGTTTTGCTGTCATTTCAGAGAGTAGGGGTGCAGACCCGGTATCAATGAGTTGACTGCTCTATAATGTAAGTTTTTCAGATGCCACAGATCTCACCCAGTGTTCTGTGTTCACAGAAGGATGCCAGGAAGTCTCTCCTGGAGGAGGCCAAAAAAAGCAATTGCTTCCAAACTGTCTGCTTTAAGAAAAAACCCACCAGCAGGTTCAGCCAGCCAGCCCCCCGCCCCAAAGAAGAACAAAAAAGACTTTGGTTTGTAAAGTAATAGTGTACTCTTATCAGGTACTCAGCCTGCATCGCCCTGACATTTCACCAACACTCTGTTCTGTCTTCTTCTCTGGTTTGCAGAGTACCTGGTAGCAAAGTTCCTCAAGATGAACTTGAGGTCCAGGCCGAGCGGCACGGATAAACGGCAACTTAAGAAGTCTGTGAAACATGTCAGGCGTTTTGTACGTCACATGTGGGGGATGAAAAGCCCTCCCCCGTCCCACCTCCTGTTTTTAAAGAAGACAGGGAAGGTCTTAAGGTAAATTTTGTTATTTTGATTTGGCTCTTATGGTTTGGTGCTGATATCAGTGTGACTCTCATCCCTATTCTTTATCTGTCTGTTAGGTGGATAGCTAAGCTGAAGAAACAGAGCCCGGCAGAAGCCACAAGGGGCTACCTGGTAGCCATCAGGAGGTTCCTTGTGTTTCTGAGGCGGGAGGACTTCTCCCAGGTAACGGTGGACTCTGTCACTGACAAATGCGCTGTATGAAGGTTCTGTCTGCGTGAACATGTGTTCCAGGTCCTCAATGTATGACTGTATTTCTTCCTCAGGTCCGTCTGTCTGCAGCACAGATCATGTCCCTGGACAGGGTGGTGAAAAGGGAGCTCTCCACACTCCAAAAGCAGACCGGGACCCACCAGCAGGGGGAGGAGCGATCTGGTGAGTTTGTAGTTTACTACCACTACTAATACTGCTACTAATTTGTTTAATGATTATTGGCAACTCAGAGATATTATGGAATGCTTTAACAGAGAAGCTTCTCTCTCCAGAGCAGATCTGCTCCTCATTCGAGCAGTGGTACTAATATGCTGTTACCGTTTTTCACTAATTGGTCTTTCAGAAGATGGGAAAAGGCAAAAAACAAAAACCCTGGCAAAAAGCAGAGAGGATGAAGAGCCACCAGCCCCACTACCTGATGTTCAAGGGTCTCCAACAACACCTGTTCCTGCTGGGTCACCTGTGCCACCTCCGCAACTGCAGCCCCAGCCCCCCAATCCCGAAAGTGAGGTCGGTGAAATGGAGCACACACAGGAGGCCTTAGAAGAGTCAGAGGACAGCAGCTCTGGGTCGGCTGAGTCCGGAGACCAGTCTGATGATAGCAGCTCCGACACGTCTGAGGATGCCTCAGACCAGTCTGATGAGAGCACCTCCGACACCTCTGGTGACAGCAGCTCTGGGACGGACGAAACCTCAGACCAGTATGATGACAGCAGGTCCGGGACGGCTGACACCTCAGAGCCAAAACTACCTCATGTTCAAGGGTCTCCAACAACACCCATTCCTGCTGGGTCACCTGTGACACCTCCGCAACTGCAGCCCCAGCCGCCAATCCCGAGTGAGGTCGGTGAAATGGAGCACACACAGGACGCCTTAGAGTCAGAGGACAGCAGCTCCAGGAAGGCGGGGACCTCAGAGCCACCACTACCTCATGTTCCTGGGTCCACTAGCTACTCAATGGACACTGCAGAGCCTGTTGAAGTTACACCAGAGGCCTTAGAGGAGAGGGAGGAAAGCAGCCAGTCAGATGAAGATGACCAAAAAGTTGTAAGCACCAATGCACAGCATAACACAGCATCTCACTATATGGGGGTGAACTTGTCTTACCTTATCTTTTTTACTTGCAGTTAAAGAGTCCTAAGAAGTTGCTGAAGGTAAGCCACACCACCTTTTCTATATTGTTACATGGATTTTTACACCCAGTCTATACATGTGGCATATAAATTATTAAAAATTTTGTTTATTGCAGAGCCACATTACACACATGACACAATCGTCATCAGATCAATTATAATTGGATGTACATTAGACACTGTCAATCATTTCAAATACTCTCTATCAAACTTTGTATTAATCAATAAATATTGCATATTGTCAAAAATTCGATTATCTTATTCAGTTTCATGGTTTCTCAAACCAGGACGGTGGTTATTGGCTACCAGCAAGTTCCACCCTTTTAAAACCTCTCCCATGTAACTTTATTTCAGCCACGAAGGCTTTATGTGTACCATGGTCCTCGCTACGACCAATCAACACCATCACCACACCGGTCCCAGCCAATGACAACACAGGCACAGCGGCCACGGCCACAGCCGCAACCACAACCGCAACCGCAACCACCGCCACCGCCACCGCCACCGCCATCGCCATCGCCATCACCGTCGCCATCGTCCTCGCCAACCGCCACTGCCACCGCCACCAAGTGAAGCCAATTTAAGCCAGACAGAGGACACAGAGGAGACTGACACCTCAGATAAGTCGGACGACAGCACATGGTCACCTGATGAGTCAGAAGCAGGGTTGACAGCTGACGATGCACAAGAAGTGGTAAGAGTCTATGCACAGAGTAGCTGAGCATATCACAGTTTAGAGTCAACTTCTCATACCCAAACTTTGCTTCCTTGCAGCTGCAGAGTCCTCTCAAAAAGTCACGGCAGGTAAGCCATCCCACTGTGGTCTGCATTATTATTTGGATTTTTACACCCAATAACATTACATTATTACACTTGCTAATGCTGATTTACTTAAATTTAAATAAATTTTCTTATTCCAGAAGAGTGTTTATTGCCTGCCCAAAGAGAGGAGTCCCGGTTCATCGAAAACTGTAAGTATATTGAAAGAAATTATTTAGCTGGACTTGAATTTTTTTTATCATACACAAAACCTTACTGCTCCCTTTTTCCTGTGTCTCAGAAAAGGAGGGTTTTAACGTACCCTGAAGACCTCAAAGCTGACATCCGCAGAACTGTTCCATTGATGTGTGGAGTGACACGATCACCGTCAGAATGGTAAATATAACAGTGTTTCTTGTGACGGACATGGCGTCTAAATTATTTGTGTAATAAGGATAATTTCCCAGAAAACAGCTTCTCTGTTTTCCCTTTTGGAGGGATTACACCTGATTGCATGCATAATTAAAGCATACAAATGTGTTCACAAAAGACTTTCAGACTGGATTATACTTGAAATATTATCTTACAGACTGTAACCTTTTCCAGGCTGACGCCTCTCCACTAAACATTTCGATTTCCGTTTGTTTGACTTTTAGATGAATGCCGTTCTCAACAGAGAGCCAGCACTTCTGCAGAAATGCCTAAAATTGAAGTTGACCATACACAATTTACGGGCTTTGATCCTCAAATTGCAGGCAGAGTGATTTTTTTATTTTGTTTTATTTTGTTTATAGTATGTTATAGTTACAGTTTGTATGTTTTCTATTTATTTGATTGTAGTGTGACTAATCAAATATATTCGGCATGTTTGTGTTCAAATTAATAAATGAATACTTTGAAATGAATACTTTCCTTTTGTCTTTTTATTTTAATTAGATATAGTTTATTTATCATTGCTAACATTGTGACTTTATTGGTGCAGAGTTTAACTCACATGCTGCAGAATACACATTTGGTCAGTAGATGGAGCCAAATGAACATCTTATAGCAAAATAACACTAGCCATTGTGTTGTGTTGTGTCATGCTATCTCCTCCAGCACATCTCTGAGGGAAAGAGACACAAACTGAGGTTAGAATAAGACAAAGTTCACTCTTGTCAGAATAGGGGGAAAGCATTCTAAAGGTATCACTTTGGGCTCTGAGTAAACACCATAGGTCACCATTTTCAGAGGTTCTATAAAACAATTGATTAATGGCAGAATACTTAAACAAATAAGAACTATTTACAAAGTTGAAAACTGTTTTACACATTAATGACAATTTCAAAACTATCTTGCTCTGCACAGCTGTCTCGTCACCGCTGTCTCCCCGGGGGGCTAAAGAGTTCCTTCATGGCTCTCTGTCCCAAACCGTGAAGCGGTCAGATGATAAGGGGAGAGTGACTGAGATAGATTAATACTCTTAACCCCATCACACAACTAACCAGGAAACACTACTGTCTGTCTAAAGTGATAAAATTTCATCAGTCTGGATGCCCCAGCTGTGTTGAATTTGTGAGGCCATATTTGTCTGACTGGTAGAGGGTTTCTGCCTGAAACATCATTCAAAATCAAAACTATTTACAGATTAAATATATCATACAAAAAAGCTCATCTTATCCAAAGAAACAAGGAGAGGAGTAGATATTTTTAAATTTTGTTTATTTAAACAAAGACAACAAATAAAATTCCAAACTGAAAAATGTAGAAACAATATAAATATATTGCTTTTAAAATTAATCAGGCCATTGGCTCTACAATTAAATAAAACAATAAGCAGATACAGAAAGGATTTCAATTCAATGTTAATGTTGCGTGGATGAACTAAAGAGGACATATTTGTCTGACTGCTGAATGTAGAATTTAAAACTTCCTTTGATGAACAAATCCATGCCTTCATTGAGCTATAAACATATAAACATCAGTCGCCTTCTTCCATGGGCTCATCTTCATCATCTGCAAAGTACTGGAGAAAAAAAATAAATAACAACTGCATATAAGGATGTGAATTTAATTGATTTTTAGTATGACTATACATTACGTTGTCATCTTCCTCAGTTTATTCAGGAGGAGGAGGAGGAGGAGGCACTGGCAGGTGGTGTTCCTCATCACAGGTGACCCAGAGGTCACTTTCCTGCAAAATGGCACAATACAACAGTTGTTAAACCTGACTGATGCATCACAAGTCACAAATATACAATAAACAATACACTGAGATGTCTCCAACTCCAAAATTCCAGCCAGTGATATAGCATTCCCTGCCCTGTTTGACATAATTCCACAATGTTATTTCAATGCACACTATTCATTGAAACATCAGTGTGGCACTATTTAAACAACAATGCTGAGAGCTATATAATTAGCTTAAATGACAAAACTGTCTTTAGTCATGGTGTTAATAATTTTAATAATGTAATATTTTGCAATATATGAAATCCTGGCATGGCTGCTGTGCTGCAACTGTAAAGGAAAAGTGTAAAAGCTACTTTCATCTCATCCTATTAAGCACAAAGTATTTAAATTAAAAAACTCAGAGTGCACTATGGGAAATATCAAAAAGTTGGACTTATTTGGCAACACAGTTGTCCACCTTATTTAGTCACAAGAGAGCCCAATACAAAGGATTAACAGTGTTCCTGTAAAGCAGGGTAATAGTCACTGGTCAATGTTACAATCATTAAAAAGCGCAAAGCCTCAAAGTAGTATTACACATGTATCAGTAGAGTAGACCAAATATGTACATACAGTATCCAATCTTTTCCAATCCAAACGGTTATGAATCCTGTGTTTTAAATTGTTAATTGCTCAGGGTTAATTTTTCATTAAAAAAATCTACATGGACTGCGCTGACGCTGCACGGGGGGCACGGGTCGGATTTTCCACGAAATCCAGTGACAGACACGTGCATGCGAGTCTCTTACGTTATCGCTGACTTTTATGCTGCGTTCCCGGCGACTCGGAACTGGGATATTTCCGACCTCCAACTAGGAAAAGTACCCCGGAACGCCACTTGAAGTCGGATTTCCTACTTGTGAACTCGGAGAAAGAATTTGTACCCCGACTTCACGAGTAGCAGCTGAATGACGTCAGAAAACAATGTCAGCGCCCATGGAAGCACACTTTGTAAATGGTAAACCATAAACTAAACGGCAACAAAACGTATATTTGAATTAAAATAATAAATACGATCATGCAGTAAAACTTGTTCTGCATGTATATTGATGTAGAAATATGTTTTACACATACGGTAGCTGGCTACAGTAAAGAATCTCATAAAGTCATCTTTTCTGCATAAAAGTTATTGTTAAAAATGCCAAAACATTACGAAGTGTAACGGACAACATAGACTTACTTCAGGGCTATCAACTTGGGGTACACATAACTAGTAACGTATGGACTATTTATTTCAGTTGTTGCAGTTAAACTGCCATCCTTTTAATTAACACCTAAGCACTGCTGAGGGTGCAACTGTGTGTTCACTTTGTCATGGTCACCCATGATTTTCCTTCACTTTCGGCGTCATGCACCACCATGCACCTGGAACGCTTTGATGTCGGAAGTCGGAAGTTTCAACTGGGAAATTTCCCAGTTACGAGCAGTCTCGAACGCACCATAAGAAAGACCTGCTCCCAGCACAACGCAGACTCCAACACAAACTCCACATAAGGATAAAAACAAAAACAGTTTTATCTGCTGAAGCTGTCGGGCCAAATGTGAATCGGATCGACTTTGGACGAAAACACGGAACAACATCGGCAGGGCAAACCTCCGCTTTGTTGTGGGTATAAAAACAGACCGGAGTTGGCTTTCATCCTGTTGGACAGGTAAGCTAACATGACTACAAAGCATGAAAGATATGTTTTGATTTTGTGCTTCAGTTGGCTCAAGTTAGCGAACGTTAGCGTTAGCTCGCCGGCTAACGCCGAGCAGTTGCTAATGTTGTCCGGTGTGCCACATTACTTCACCATCCAATGCAACCCGTGTTACTTTCCTTTGTACCACAATGTCAAAGTGTCTGCAAGAAATGATGTAACGGTAAATGATGTAAGCGATTTGTTTACTATCCCACAGTGATGCAGCCAGCCAACGCTACAGCAGCTCGGACCCGCCGCTGTTTGCTTCGTTAACATTCAATTTACATTAATTAATGTGAGTGTCACTAAATTTAAGCTATACGTTGCAGAAACGATGTTGATCTTTCAAAGTTGTATCTGGTGTTTGCTAAAAAAAATGTTTAGTTTAGGAGCTATGCCCTTCCAAAGTGAAGGGTTTGACAGCTTTTAGCAGACTTTACCAGTGCGTCATGTGATCAGTTAGAGTGGAGACAGGAGGATTTTGAACAGCAGAATTTTTTGGGTAAACTGCTGCTAATCGCTTATATTTATCTCTATCAGCACCAAAGTGTAGCCACGTGCCTTTTCTCTCTCAAAATGTCAAAATCCTGCTCAGTGTACGTTTAGTTTTTTATCCCTGATCCTTTATCGATTGGAAAGTCTCAGTCGTCTCCCATTCACTCCCTGTTGTAGCTGCAGGCTCAGGTCTCCCCCTGTCACTTATCCTTTAACACACTAGCACAGTGTTGCCTAAATCCAACTGTGTTTATTTTGTTGCACTATGATCAAAAGCTAATATTTAGAGTTGGCACCCCCGCACCCGCTACCCCTTTCTCAGCCCTCACTGACTCAAAATCCGTTAATCGATAGAGTTCACCTGGATTCTGATGCAAAAGCAGACTATGTCTGTGCAGCTTAACACTTAATCAGTTGCTGTTTGATATCTCAAGTCTCCGTAGATCCTCACACAGTATATCCAAACATTTTTGGTACTACATCTGTGGTTACATATTCCCTTCGCTAGATGACCTTGCGAAGCCAGCTTTACAAGACCACAAGGATCGTGACGTGATGATCGTGGCAAAAGGAGGATATAAATCAGGGCCTGAGAGCCATCAAGAAAAACAACTTTTACTACATGTGTATGTTTTTTAAAACTTTTTTTGATTTGTTTTTTTTTTTTTAGCCAAAGAGGGGCGGAGCCTTGTGTGTGTGTGGATGTGAGTTTGTAAGCGAGAGGGGAGAAGGAGAACACATTTCTCCTTCGACTCTCTTAAGAGGCAGCAGCCTCAGCTTGCCTGTGTGAGAAAAGAGAGTTTCTACCTGTGCATTACTTTTTTTTTGTCTCCTTCCCTTTTAGGAAGAAGACAGTCCCCCTTCCCTATCCCTAACCCCCACAGCATATGTCAGAACCAAATCTGTAGCTTGCCGCTCTGGCCTCCCCGCACCCGCTACCCCTCACTTGACCCTGACTGACTGGAAATCCGTTAATCTGTTGGCGGTTCTCCACTGACAAGACGGCCAAGGCCGTCACAAGCGCTATGAAATGTTGAAGAAAATCAACGATGGTCTGCAGTTGCTGGACAAAGACAACAAAAGCAAGACCAAAGTGTGAAACATAAGGTTCCTCTGCCAACCAGCGGACAGAGACTCATGCAAAGAGGAGACAAGAGCGACAGCGGTTAGGAAGGTCGTCAATTTGAGCTTTCGTAAGAAAACAAACGTCTCTTTCTGACTCCAAGCCAGTGGGTTTATTTCAGGTTTGTTAGCTACTGGAACCCCAAATCACTGCCTGCCTCAGTTCACCAGAACTTGATCTGAACTTGAGAGCTTAACTACTGCTACTACTTATTTTTCGGGGTGGGACTTGTGAGGGACATTTAAACAGTTTAAATCTTGGCGGGGATTTTCAATAGTGTTTTAATGGCTCCATTTAAAGGTGGTTTGATTTTCTCCTGTGGTGTCTGTGTGGAGGGTGCTACACACCCACTCCACAACAATGACGGCTTTTGCTTGCATCTTCCAGTGTTTCTTCTGTCAGCAAGTCCAGCAGAGCTGCAACTCTTCCAGTGCCAGCCCTGACAACAACGAGGAACCCTGCCCAGCTGACATGGTGAAGATGACCGAGTCTAAGACCCTCCAGGCTTACCTGCCATCGTGCCACCGCACCTACAGCTGCATCCACTGCCGGGCACACCTGAGGGAATCCTAGGTCAAGATAAAGTTCACCGATTCTGTCGGGTTTAGGCACATAAAGCTACTCGGTCGGGTTTAGGAAAACACACTGCATCGTATTTAATACAACAAATAACTGAAATGTTTGGTTCTCTCCCCAGGTCACGAGAGCCTGTTGGGGCCGTGGATGTCTGCTGGTGAGGGAGTCATTTTCGCGGAGGTCTTCCCATCCAGGAGACAGGTCAGTTCAACTTGAAATTCCACCCCGAGTCCAACGGTGCAAAGCGTTTTGCTCTACCACCTTCCTATCAAAATTATTTTTCAAAAACTCACTCGACTTTTGACACTTAGAAATTAGCTGTCATTTTCTGTCC
>JALXJV020000004.1:100432-122781 GCA_024633595.2 Lepomis macrochirus | reverse complement strand
GTTTACAAGGTTTGCCACGGCTGTAACCTCTACGGAGCCGGCTTTACTAAGGTTTGCCACGGCTGTAACCTTGCAAGGCCGGCTTTACTAAGGTTTGCCACTGCTGTAACCTTGGCGGCCGGCTTTCACAAGGTTTGCCACGTCTGTAACCCATGCGAGCCGGCTTTACAAGGTTTGCCACGGCTGTAACCTTAGCGGCCGCTTTACAAGGTTTGCCACGGCTGTAACCTCATGCGGCCGGCTTTACAAGGTTTGCCACGGCTGTAACCTTGCGGCCGCTTTACAAGGTTTGCCACGGCTCGTAACCTTGCGGCCGGCTTTACAAGGTTTGCCATCGGCTGTAACCTTCACGGCCGGCTTTACAAGGTTTGCCACGGCTGTAACCTTGCGAGCCGGGCTTTTACTAAGGTTTGCCACTGCTGTAACCTTGCGGCCGGCTTTACAAGGTTTGCCACTTCTGTAACCTTTGCGGCCGCTTTACAAGGTTTGCCACGTCGTAACTCTATGCGAGCCGGCTTGGCTAGATGTCCTGCCAATCCGCTTTACAAGGCTCCACCTCGGGAGACACCTGCCGCGCCTCACAAAGGCTCACCTCCCCGGTACACGCTTCAGTGAAAAGGCCTCCTCCGGGCACCTTTGACCTCCGGTCGAACCTTGGGAACCCAAACTTAAGCCCCCCCTGTGGCTAGGCAAAGTCGCTACCAAGCTGCCGTGTCTCTGGTACACCGCTTTCAACCTTGGCGGCCGGCTTTTACAAGGTTTGCTCACGTCGTACTTCTGCGGCCGGCTTGGCTAGATGTCCTTGCCAATCCGCTTTACAAGGCCCACCTCGGGAGACACCCGTCACGCTACCACAAAGGCTCTCACCTCCCCGGTACACGCTTCAGTGAAAAGGGCCTCCTCCGGCACCTTGACCTCCGGTCGAACCTTGGGAACCCAAACTTAAGCCCCCCCCTGTGGCTAAGCAAAGCCGCTACCAAGGCGCGTGCCCCTGGTACAACCGCTTCAACGTGTTTAATACAACAGATAACTGAAACTTTGGTTCTCTCCCCAGGTCACGTGAGCCTGTTGGGGCCGTGGATGTCTGCTGGGAGGGAGTCATTTTCGGGAGGTCTTCCCATCCGGGAGAGAGGTCAGTTCAACTTGAAATTCCACCTCGAGTCCAACGGTGCAAAGCGCTTTTCTAGCACCTTCCTATCAAAAATCATTTGTCAGAAACTCACTCGACTTTTGACACTTAGAAATTAGCTGTCATGTTCTGTCCGCTAATGCGGCATATATGCTGCCAGCGGGACAGCCTCTGGCAGCTACTCCAATTGTCTCCAAAACACATCGCTCCAACTTGAAATTCAAGGCCGAAGTCCAACGCCGCGAAACCGCTTGGCTCCACCGCCTTCCTGTCAAAGTTATTCAGAATGAAAGCACGGCTTTCGCCTGTGGCTGCCATGCCTGCTTTTACAGCCTTACCAGTGGGTTTCCACTAACCACAACCACTGGGAACCAAGTTCGCCAAGGTCTCTGTGGCAGAGGTCCCCTGCGGGGATGCATAGCCCGCTCACCTGCCAGCAGACGCTGGCACCGTGGTCCATTGGACGTGCTGCCTCCAAAATCCTGCAAAACACGTTAGTCCCACTGGAAATTCCACCCCGAGTCCAACGGTGCCACCCCCGCAGCTCTACCGCCTTCCTGTCAAGAGTTATCCACAAAGACTCCTCAGGAGGGCGGGCCTGACGGTAACTCCGCCTACGAACGTCGTGACGGGACCGCTTGGTACCGTTGATGCGGAATCATCACAAATGGGGGTAGACGCCGGTTGCACTACTCTACCTCCTTCCTGTCAAAAGTTATTCCCCAAAACCCGCCCCACCAGTGACACTTTGAATCTGGTTGTTATTTCCGTCCGCAATGCGGCATATATGCCGCCGTCCGGACGGCCTCTGACAGCTACTCTCAAATTTTCCCCAAACGCACCAGTCTTGCTGGAAATTCCACCCCGAGTCCAACGCCGCGACAACCGCTTGGCTCCACCGCCTTCCTGTCAAAGTTATTCAGCCATGAAAGCACGGCTTTCTGCCTGTGGCTGCTGTGCCTGCTTCTTACAGCCTCACCAGTGGGTTTCCACTAACCACAACCACTGGAAGCAAGTTCGCCAAGGTCTCTGTGGCAGAGGTCCCCAATGGGGATGCTTAGCCCAGAATCCGCCTGTGGCGTGCTGGTCACGCCCTGCTCTTGAGTCCGCAAGGCGCGGGTTCAAGTCCCCTCTGCACCTCACGACGCTCTCCTTCAACTGCCTTTGTCTGAATCCCACGCTTCAAGTACCACCTCCGCTTCACCTGCTGGGAGGCGCTGCGGCACTGTGGTCCACTGGACGCGCTGCCTCCCTTTGACACCAGACGCATCCCGGTTCGAGTCCACCTCCGTGCAGGAGACGGCTGGGATTGCTGTCCCGGCCTCCTCTGAGCTGCCTGTCCTGCTCCTCACCCGGAGGGGCCCATAAGCTTTACCTATGAAAATTCAACTTGGCTCCAACTGGCCGGGTGACGCTCAGATCGACTGCAAATCCTCCCCGAAGTCCAACGGTACCACTCCCGCGGGCTCTACGACCTTCCTGTCAAGAGATATTACAAAAGTATAATCCTGCCGCCAGGATCATCATGTGATGATCGTGGCTATTACCCCCTTACCTAGTTCCGCTTAACCAGCCTTTGTGGATGTACATTTTCAAAGTGTCAAAATGCCAGTCCTCATGCGGCCGGGTCTTTACAAGGTTTGCCACGGCTGTAACCTTATGAGGCCGGCTTTACAAGGTTTGCCACTTGCTGTAACCTTCATGCGGCCGGCTTTACAAGGTTTGCCACTTGCTGTAACCTTCGATGGCCGGCTTTACAAGGTTTGCCACTGCTGTAACCATGGCCGGCTTTGCTAAGTTTGCTACGTCTGTAACCTTGCAGTCGCTTTACTGTTTGCCACGGCTGTAACCTTATGGCCGGCTTTACAAGGTTTGCCACGTGCTGTAACCGGCTTTGACGGCTTGCTGCGTTTTACAAGGTTTGCCAACGGCTGTAACCTTGCGGTCGGGCTTTACAAGGTTTGCCACTGCTGTAACCTCATGGCCGGGCTTTACAAGGTTTGCCACTGCTGTAACCCTGCGGCCGGCTTTACAAGGTTTGCCACCGCTGTAACCTTGCGGTCGGCTTTACAAGGTTTGCCACTTCTGTAACCTTTCCGCATGGCTCGGCTTTACAAGGTTTGCCACGGCTGTAACCTTGCATGAGCCGGCTTTACAAGGTTTGCCACGGCTGTAACCTTGCGGCCGGGCTTTACAAGGTTTGCCACTGCTGTAACCTTGCGGCCGGCTTTACAAGGTTTGCCACGGCTGTAACCTTGCGGCCGGCTTTACAAGGTTTGCCACTTCTGTAACCTTGCATGGCCGGCTTTACAAGGTTTGCCACTTCTGTAACCTTGCGGCCGGCTTTACAAGGTTTGCCACGGCCGTAACCTTGCGGCCGGCTTGGCTAGATGTCCTTGCCAACCGCTTTACAAGGCTCCACCTCGGGAGACACCCGCGCGCCTCACAAAGGCTCACCTCCCCGGTACATCGCTTCAGTGAAAAGGCCCTCCTCCGGCACCTTGACCTCGGTCGAACCTTGGGAACCCAAACTTAAGCCCCCCCTGTGGCTAAGCAGCCGCTACCAAGGCGTCGCGTCCCTGGTACACCGCTTCAACCTTGCGGCCGCTTTACAAGGTTTGCCACGGTCGTACTCTGCGGCCGGCTTGGCTAGATGTCCTTGCCAATCCGCTTTACAAGGCCCACCCTCGGGAGACACCCGTCGCGCCTCCACAAAGGCTCACCTCCCCGGTACATCGCTTCAGTGAAAAGGGCCTCCTCCGGCACCTTGACCTCCGGGTCGAACCTTTGGGAACCCAAACTTAAGCCCCCCCCTGTGGCTAGCAAAGCCGCTACCAAGGCGTCGTGCTCCCTGGTACACCGCTTTCAACGTGTTTAATACAACAGATAACTGAAACTTTTGGTTCTCTCCCCAGGTCACAGAGCCTGTTGGGGCCGTGGATGTCTGCTGGGAGGGAGTCATTTTCGGAGGTCTTCCCATCCGGGAGAGAGGTCAGTTCAACTTGAAATTCCACCTCGAGTCCAACGGTGCAAAGCGCTTTTCTCTAGCACCTTCCTATCAAAAATCATTTGTCAGAAACTCACTCGACTTTTGACACTTAGAAATTAGCTGTCATGTTCTGTCCGCAATGCGGCATATATGCTGCCAGCGGACAGCCTCTGGCAGCTACTCTCCAATTGTCTCCAAAACACATCGCTCCAACTTGAAATTCAAGGCCGAAGTCCAACGCCAAGAAACCGCTTTGGCTCCACCGCCTTCCTGTCAAAGTTATTCAGAATGAAAGCACGGCTTTCTGCCTGTGGCTGCCATGCCTGCTTCTACAGCCTTACCAGTGGGTTTCCACTAACCACAACCACTGGGAACCAAGTTCGCCAAGGTCTCTGTGGCAGAGGTCCCCAAGTGGGGATGCATAGCCCGCTCACCTGCCAGCAGACGCTGCACCGTGGTCCATTGGACGTGCTGCCTCCAAAATCCTGCAAAACACGTTAGTCCCACTGGAAATTCCACCCCGAGTCCAACGGTGCCACCCCCCGCAGCTCTACCGCCTTCCTGTCAAGAGTTATCCACAAAGACTCCTCAGGAGGGCGGGCCTGACGGTAACTCCGCCTACGAACGTCGTATCGGGACCGGCTTGGTACCGTTGGATGCGGAATCATCACAAATGTGGGGTAGACGCCGGTTGCACTACTCTACCTCCTTCCTGTCAAAGTTATTCCCCAAAACCCGCCCGACCAGTGACACTTTGAATCTGGTTGTTATTTCCTCACCGCACGCGGCATATATGCCGCCGTCCGGACGGCCTCTGACAGCTACTCTCAAATTTTCCCCGAAACGCACCAGTCTTGCTGGAAATTCCACCCTCGAAGTCCAACGCCGCGACAACCGCTTGGCTCCACCGCCTTCCTGTCAAAAGTTATTCAGCCATGAAAGCACGGCTTTCTGCCTGTGGCTGCTGTGCCTGCTTCTACAGCCCTCACCAGTGGGTTTCCACTAACCACAACCACTGGAAGCAAGTTCGCCAAGGTCTCTGTGGCAGAGGTCCCCTAGCGGGGATGCTTAGCCCAGAATCCGCCTGTGGCGCGCTGGTCAGCGCCCTGCCTTTGAGTCCGCAAGGCGCGGGTTCAAGTCCCCTCTGCACCTCACGCACGCTTTCCTTCAACTGCCTTTTGTCTGAATCCCACGCCTCAAGTACCACCTCCGCTCACCTGCTGGGAGGCGCTGCACTGTGGTCCACTGGACGCGCTGCCTCCCTTGACACCAGATCCATCCCGGTTCGAGTCCACCTCCGTGCAGGAGACGGCTGGGATTGCTGTCCCGGCCTCCCTCTGAGCTGCCTGTTCTGCTCCTGACTCCGGAGGGGCCCATAAGCTTTACCTATGAAAATTCAACTTGGCTCCAACTGGCCGGGTGACGCCTCAGATCGACTGCAAATCCTCCCCGAAGTCCAACGGTACCACTCCCGTGGCTCTCACGACCTTCCTGTCAAGAGATATTACAAAGTATAATCCTGCCGCCAGGATCATCATGTGATGATCGTGGCTATTACCCCTTACCTAGTTCCGCTTAACCAGCCTTTGTGGATGTACATTTTCAAAGTGTCAAAATGCCAGTCCTGTGGCCGGCTTTACAAGGTTTGCCACGGCTGTAACCTTGCGAGGCCGGCTTTACAAGGTTTGCCACGGCTGTAACCTTGCATGGCCGGCTTTACAAGGTTTGCCACTGCTGTAACCTTTGCAGCCGCTTTACAAGGTTTGCCACGGCTGTAACCTTGCGGCCGGCTTTACAAGGTTTGCCACTTCTGTAACCTTCATGGCCGGCTTTACAAGGTTTGCCACGGCTGTAACCTCTATGGCCGGCTTTACAAGGTTTGCCACGGCTGTAACCTTGCGGCCGCTTTACAGGTTTGCCACTGCTGTAACCTTAGCGGCCGGCTTTACAAGGTTTGCCACGGCTGTAACCTTAGCGGCCGCTTTACAAGGTTTGCCACTGCTGTAACTCTTGCGAGCCGGCTTTACTAAGGTTTGCCACGGCTGTAACCTTGCGGCCGGCTTTACAAGGTTTGCCACGCTGTAACCTTGCGGCCGGTTTTACAAGGTTTGCCAGTCTGGCTGTAACCTTTAGGCCGCTTGCTAACTCTGCCACGGCTTTTACAAGGTTTGCCACGGCTGTAACCTTGCGGCCGGCTTTACAAGGTTTGCCACTTCTGTAACCTTCAGGCCGGCTACGGGCTTTTACAAGGTTTGCCACTTCTGTAACCTTTAGCGGCCGCTTTACAAGGTTTGCCACGTCGTACTTCCAGCGGCCGCTTGGCTAGATGTCCTTGCCAACTGCTTTACAAGGCCCACCCTCGGGAGACACCCGTCGCGCTTCCACAAAGGCTCACCTCCCCGGTACATCGCTCAGTGAAAAGGGCCCTCCTCCGGCACCTTGACCTCCGGTCGAACCTTGGGAACCCAAACTTAAGCCCCCCTGTGGCTTGCAAAGCCGCTACCAAGGCGTCGCGTCTCTGGTACACCGCTTCAACCTTTGCGGCCGGCTTTACAAGGTTTGCCATCGTCGTATTCTGCGAGCCGGGCTTGGCTAGATGTCCTTGCTAACCGCTTTACAAGGCCCACCTCGGGAGACACCTGCCGCTTCCACAAAGGCTCACCTCCCCGGTACATCGCTCAGTGAAAGGGCCCTCCTCCGGCACCTTTGACCTCCGGTCGAACCTTGGGAACCCAAACTTAAGCCCCCCCTGTGGTTAAGCAAAGCCGCTACCAAGGCGTCGTGTTCCCTGGTACAACCGCTTCAACGCGGTTTAATACAACAGATAACTGAAACTTTTGGTTCTCTCCCCAGGTCACAGAGCCTGTTGGGGCCGTGGATGTCTGCTGGGAGGGAGTCATTTTCGCGGAGGTCTTCCCATCCGGGAGAGAGGTCAGTTCAACTTGAAATTCCACCTCGAGTCCAACGGTGCAAAGCGCTTTTCTCAGCACCTTCCTATCAAAATCATTTGTCAGAAACTCACTCGACTTTTGACACTTAGAAATTAGCTGTCATGTTCTGTCCGCAATGCGGCATATATGCTGCCAGCGGGACAGCCTCTGGCAGCTACTCCAATTGTCTCCAAAACACATCGCTCCAACTTGAAATTCAAGGCCGAAGTCCAACGCCGCGAAACCGCTTGGCTCCACCGCCTTCCTGTCAAAGTTATTCAGAAATGAAAGCACGGCTTTCGCCTGTGGCTGCCATGCCTGCTTCTTACAGCCTTACCAGTGGGTTTCCACTAACCACAACCACTCGGGAACCAAGTTCGCCAAGGTCTCTGTGGCAGAGGTCCCCAAGTGGGGATGCATAGCCCGCTCACCTGCCAGCAGACGCTGCGCACCGTGGTCCATTGGACGTGCTGCCTCCAAAATCCTGCAAAACACGTTAGTCCCACTGGAAATTCCACCCCGAAGTCCAACGGTGCCACCCCCGCAGCTCTACCGCCTTCCTGTCAAGAGTTATCCACAAAAGACTCCTCAGGAGGGCGGGGCCTGACGGTAACTCCGCCTACGAACGTCGTAACGGGACCGGCTTGGTACCGTTGGATGCGGAATCATCACAAATGTGGGGTAGACGCCGGTTGCACTACTCTACCTCCTTCCTGTCAAAAGTTATTCCCCAAAACCCGCCCGACCAGTGACACTTTGAATCTGGTTGTTATTTCCTCGTCCGCACGCGGCATATATGCCGCGTCCGGACGGCCTCTGACAGCTACTCTCAAATTTTCCCCAAACGCACTCAGTCTTGCTGGAAATTCCACCCCGAGTCCAACGCCACGACAACCGCTTGGCTCCACCGCCTTCCTGTCAAAGTTATTCAGCCATGAAAGCACGGCTTTCGCCTGTGGCTGCTGTGCCTGCTTCTTACAGCCTCACCAGTGGGTTTCCACTAACCACAACCACCGGGAAGCAAGTTCGCCAAGGTCTCTGTGGCAGAGGTCCCCTAGCGGGGATGCTTAGCCCAGAATCCGCCTGTGTGCGCTGGTCACGCCTCCTGCCTTGAGTCCGCAAGGTGCGGGTTCAAGTCCCCCCTGCACCTCACGACGCTTTCCTTCAACTGCCTTTGTCTGAATCCCACGCTTCAAGTACCACCTCCGCTCACCTGCTGGGAGGCGCTGCACTGTGGTCCACTGGACGCGTTGCCTCCCTTTGACACCAGATCGATCCCGGTTCGAGTCCACCTCCGTGCAGGAGACGGCTGGGATTGCTGTCCCGGCCTCCTCTGAGCTGCCTGTCCTGCTCCTACCCGGAGGGGCCCATAAGCTTTACCTATGAAAATTCAACTTGGCTCCAACTGGCCGGTGACGCCTCAGATCGACTGCAAATCCTCCCCGAAGTCCAACGGTACCACTCCCGTGGCTCTCACGACCTTCCTGTCAAGAGATATTACAAAGTATAATCCTGCCGCCAGGATCATCATGTGATGATCGTGGCTATTACCCCTTTACCTAGTTCCGCTAACCAGCCTTTGTGGATGTACATTTTCAAAGTGTCAAAATGCCAGTCCTTGCGGTCGGGCTTTACAAGGTTTGCCACGGCTGTAACTCTTATGCGGTCGGCTTTACAAGGTTTGCCACGGCTGTAACCTATGCGGCCGGCTTTACAAGGTTTGCCACTTCTGTAACCTTGCGGCCGGCTTTACAAGGTTTGCCACTGCTGTAACTCTTGGCGGCCGGGCTTTACAAGGTTTGCCACGGCTGTAACCTTGCGGCCGGCTTTACAAGGTTTGCCACTGCTGTAACCTCGCGGCCGGCTTTACAAGGTTTGCCACGTTCTGTAACCTTAGCGGTCGGCTTTGCAAGGTTTGCCACGGCTGTAACCTTCGTGGCCGGCTTTACAAGGTTTGCCACGGCTGTAACCTTGCGGTCGGCTTTGCTTTGCCACGGCTGTAACTTGCGAGGTCGGCTTCACTCGGTTTACACGGCTGTAACCTTGCGGCCGGCTTTACAAGGTTTACACGGCTGTAACCTTAGTGGCCGCTTCTGGCACGCTTTGACCACCGCTGTAACCTTGTAAAGCCTAAAGGTTTAGCCTCCCTGTGACCTTAAGTCAGCCTTCAGGCTTGAAACCTTAGGCGTCCGGCTTTCATGGTTTGCCACTTCTGCAACCTTATGGCCGGGCTTTACAAGGTTTGCCACGTCGTAATCTCATGGGCCGGCTTGGCTAGATGTCCTTGCCAATCCGGCTTTACAAGGCTCCACCCCTGGAGACACCCGTCGCGCTTCCACAAGGCTCACCTCCCGGTACATCGCTTCAGTGAAAGGGCCCTCCTCCGGCACCTTTGACCTCCGGTCGAACCTTGGGAACCCAAACTTAAGCCCCCCCCCTGTGGCTAGCAAAGCCGCTACCAAGGCTGCCGTGTCTCCTGGTACACCGCTTCAACGTGTTTAATACAACAGATAACTGAAACTTTTGGTTCTCTCCCCAGGTCACGAGCCTGTTGGGGCCGTGGATGTCTGCTGGGAGGGAGTCATTTCGCGGAGGTCTTCCCATCCGGGAGAGGTCAGTTCAACTTGAAATTCCACCTCGAGTCCAACGGTGCAAAGCGCTTTTCTCAGCACCTTCCTATCAAAATCATTTGTCAGAAACTCACTCGACTTTTGACACTTAGAAATTAGCTGTCATGTTCTGTCCGCAATGCGCATATATGCTGCCAGCGGGACAGCCTCTGGCAGCTACTCCAATTGTCTCCAAAACACATCGCTCCAACTTGAAATTCAAGGCCGAAGTCCAACGCCAAGAAACCGCTTTGGCTCCACCGCCTTCCTGTCAAAGTTATTCGTAAATGAAAGCAACGGCTTTCTGCCTGTGGCTGCCATGCCTGCTTCTTACAGCCTTACCAGTGGGTTTCCACTAACCACAACCACTCGGGAACCAAGTTCGCCAAGGTCTCTGTGGCAGAGGTCCCCCAAGTGGGGATGCATAGCCCGTTCACCTGCCAGCAGACGCGTGCACCGTGGTCCATTGGACGTGCTGCCTCCAAAATCCTGCAAAAACACGTTAGTCCCACTGGAAATTCCACCCCGAGTCCAACGGTGCCACCCCGCAGCTCTACCGCCTTCCTGTCAAGAGTTATCCACAAAAGACTCCTCAGGAGGGCGGGGCCTGACGGTAACTCCGCCTACGAACGTCGTACGGGGACCGGCTTGGTACCGTTGGATGCGGAATCATCACAAATGTGGGGGTAGACGCCGGTTGCACTACTCTACCTCCTTCCTGTCAAAGTTATTCCCCAAAACCCGCCCGACCAGTGACACTTTGAATCTGGCTGTTATTTCCGTCCGCAATGCGGCATATATGCCAGCGGCCGGACGACCTCTGACAGCTACTCTCAAATTTTCCCGAAACGCACCAGTCTTGCTGGAAATTCCACCCGAGTCCAACGCCGCACACCGTTTGGCTCCACCGCCTTCCTGTCAAAGTTATTCAGCCATGAAAGCACGGCTTTCTGCCTGTGGCTGCTGTGCCTGCTTCTTACAGCCTCACCAGTGGGTTTCCACTAACCACAACCACTCGGGAAGCAAGTTCGCCAAGGTCTCTGTGGCAGAGGTCCCCCAAGTGGGGATGCTTAGCCCAGAATCCGCCTGTGGCGTGCTGGTCAGCGCTCCTGCCTTGAGTCCGCAAGGTGCGGGGTTCAAGTCCCCCCTCACGACGTTTTCCTTCAACTGCCTTTGTCTGAATCCCACGCTTCAAGTACCACCTCCGTTCACCTGCTGGGAGGCGCGTGCACTGTGGTCCACTGGACGTGCTGCCTCCCTTGACACCAGACGATCCCGGGTTCGAGTCCACCTCCGGTGCAGGAGACGGCTGGGATTGCTGTCCCGGGCCTCCCTCTGAGCGGCCTGTCCTGCTCCTGCCCCGGGAGGGGCCCATAAGCTTTACCTATGAAAATTCAACTTGGCTCCAACTGGCCGGGTGACACCTCAGATCGACTGCAAATCCTCCCCCGAGTCCAACGGTACCACTCCCGTGGCTCTACGACCTTCCTGTCAAGAGATATTACAAAAAGTATAATCCTGCCGCCAGGATCATCATGTGATGATCGTGGCTATTACCCCCTTACCCTAGTTCCGCTAACCAGCCTTTGTGGATGTACATTTTCAAAGTGTCAAAATGCCAGTCCTTGCGAAGCCGGCTTTACAAGGTTTGCCACGGCTGTAACCTTGCGAAGCCGGCTTTACAAGGTTTGCCACGGCTGTAACCTTGCGAAGCCGGCTTTACAAGGTTTGCCACGGCTGTAACCTTGCGAAGCCGGCTTTACAAGGTTTGCCACGGCTCTAACCTCGTGAGCCGGCTTTACAAGGTTTGCCACGGCTGTAACCTCGCGAAGCCGGCTTTACAAGGTTTGCCACGGCTGTAACCTTCGCGAAGCCGGCTTTACAAGGTTTGCCACTTCTGTAACCTTAGCGGCCGGCTTTACAAGGTTTGCCACTTCTGTAACCTTGCGAAGCCGGCTTTACAAGGTTTGCCACGGCCGTAACCTTGCGAAGCCGGCTTTGCTAGATGTCCTTGCCAATCCGGCTTTACAAGGCCCACCCGGGAGACACCCGTCGCTCCACAAAGGGGCTCACCTCCCGGTACATCGCTTCAGTGAAAGGGCCCTCCTCCGGCACCTTGACCTCCGGTCGAACCTTGGGAACCCAAACTTAAGCCCCCCCCTGTGGCCAAGCAAAGCCGCGCGCCCAAGGCGGCCGTGCCCCTGGTACACCGTTTCAACGTGTTTAATACAACAGATAACTGAAACGTTTGGTTCTCTCCCCAGGTCACGAGAGCCTGTTGGGGCCGTGGATGTCTGCTGGGGAGGGAGTCATTTTCGCGGAGGTCTTCCCATCCGGGAGAGAGGTCAGTTCAACTTGAAATTCCACCCCGAGTCCAACGGTGCAAAGCGTTTTGCTCTAGCACCTTCCTATCAAAATCATTTGTCAGAAACTCACTCGACTTTTGACACTTAGAAATTAGCTGTCATGTTCTGTCCGCAATGCGGCATATATGCTGCCAGCGGGACAGCCTCTGGCAGCTACTCTCCAATTGTCTCCAAAACACATCGTTCCAACTTGAAATTCAAGGCCGAGTCCAACGCCGCAAACCGTTTGGCTCCACCGCCTTCCTGTCAAAAGTTATTCGTAAATGAAAGCACGGCTTTCTGCCTGTGGCTGCCGTGCCTGCTTCTTACAGCCTTACCAGTGGGTTTCCACTAACCACAACCACTCGGGAACCAAGTTCGCCAAGGTCTCTGTGGCAGAGGTCCCCCAAGTGGGGATGCATAGCCCGTTCACCTGCCAGCAGACGCGTGCACCGTGGTCCATTGGACGTGCTGCCTCCAAAATCCTGCAAAAACACGTTAGTCCCACTGGAAATTCCACCCCGAGTCCAACGGTGCCACCCCGCAGCTCTACCGCCTTCCTGTCAAGAGTTATCCACAAAAGACTCCTCAGGAGGGCGGGGCCTGACGGTAACTCCGCCTACGAACGTCGTACGGGGACCGGCTTGGTACCGTTGGATGCGGAATCATCACAAATGTGGGGGTAGACGCCGGTTGCACTACTCTACCTCCTTCCTGTCAAAAGTTATTCCCCAAAAACCCGCCCGACCAGTGACACTTTGAATCTGGCTGTTATTTCCCGTCCGCAATGCGGCATATATGCCGCGGCCCGGACGGCCTCTGACAGCTACTCTCAAATTTTCCCCGAAACGCACCAGTCTTGCTGGAAATTCCACCCCGAGTCCAACGCCGCACACCGTTTGGCTCCACCGCCTTCCTGTCAAAGTTATTCAGCCATGAAAGCACGGCTTTCTGCCTGTGGCTGCTGTGCCTGCTTCTTACAGCCTCACCAGTGGGTTTCCACTAACCACAACCACTCGGGAAGCAAGTTCGCCAAGGTCTCTGTGGCAGAGGTCCCCCAAGTGGGGATGCTTAGCCCAGAATCCGCCTGTGGCGTGCTGGTCAGCGCTCCTGCCTTGAGTCCGCAAGGTGCGGGGTTCAAGTCCCCCTCTGCACCTCACGACGTTTTCCTTCAACTGCCTTTGTCTGAATCCCACGCTTCAAGTACCACCTCCGTTCACCTGCTGGGAGGCGCGTGCACTGTGGTCCACTGGACGTGCTGCCTCCCTTGACACCAGACGATCCGGGTTCGAGTCCACCTCCGGTGCAGGAGGCGGCTGGGATTGCTGTCCCGGCCTCCCTCTGAGCGGCCTGTCCTGCTCCTGCCCGGGAGGGCCCATAAGCTTTACCTATGAAAATTCAACTTGGCTCCAACTGGCCGGGTGACACCTCAGATCGACTGCAAATCCTCCCCCGAGTCCAACGGTACCACTCCCGTGGCTCTACGACCTTCCTGTCAAGAGATATTACAAAAAGTATAATCCTGCCGCCAGGATCATCATGTGATGATCGTGGCTATTACCCCCTTACCCTAGTTCCGCTAACCAGCCTTTGTGGATGTACATTTTCAAAGTGTCAAAATGCCAGTCCTTGCGAAGCCGGCTTTACAAGGTTTGCCACGGCTGTAACCTTGCGAAGCCGGCTTTACAAGGTTTGCCACGGCTGTAACCTTGCGAGCCGGCTTTACAAGGTTTGCCACGGCTGTAACCTTGCGAAGCCGGCTTTACAAGGTTTGCCACGGCTCTAACCTTGCGAAGCCGGCTTTACAAGGTTTGCCACGGCTGTAACCTTGCGAAGCCGGCTTTACAAGGTTTGCCACGGCTGTAACCTTCGCGGCCGGCTTTACAAGGTTTGCCACTTCTGTAACCTTGCGAAGCCGGCTTTACAAGGTTTGCCACTTCTGTAACCTTGCGAAGCCGGCTTTACAAGGTTTGCCACGGCCGTAACCTTGCGAAGCCGGCTTGGCTAGATGTCCTTGCCAATCCGGCTTTACAAGGCCCACCCCGGGGGAGACACCCGTCGCGCCCCACAAAGGGGCTCACCTCCCCGGGTACACGTTCAGTGAAAAGGGCCCTCCTCCGGGCACCTTGACCTCCGGTCGAACCTTGGGAACCCAAACTTAAGCCCCCCCCTGTGGCCAAGCAAAGCCGCTCGCCCAAGGCGGCCGTGCCCCTGGTACACCGTTTCAACGTGTTTAATACAACAGATAACTGAAACGTTTGGTTCTCTCCCCAGGTCACGAGAGCCTGTTGGGGCCGTGGATGTCTGCTGGGGAGGGAGTCATTTTCGCGGAGGTCTTCCCATCCGGGAGAGAGGTCAGTTCAACTTGAAATTCCACCCCGAGTCCAACGGTGCAAAGCGTTTTGCTCTAGCACCTTCCTATCAAAATCATTTGTCAGAAACTCACTCGACTTTTGACACTTAGAAATTAGCTGTCATGTTCTGTCCGCAATGCGGCATATATGCTGCCAGCGGGACAGCCTCTGGCAGCTACTCTCAATTGTCTCCAAAACACATCGTTCCAACTTGAAATTCAAGGCCGAGTCCAACGCCGCAAACCGTTTGGCTCCACCGCCTTCCTGTCAAAAGTTATTCGTAAA
Organism: Lepomis macrochirus; assembly: GCA_024633595.2. NCBI lineage: Eukaryota > Metazoa > Chordata > Actinopteri > Centrarchiformes > Centrarchidae > Lepomis > Lepomis macrochirus. The sequence continues at coordinate 108,140 of JALXJV020000004.1, read as the reverse complement.
TGAAAGCACGGCTTTCTGCCTGTGGCTGCCGTGCCTGCTTCTTACAGCCTTACCAGTGGGTTTCCACTAACCACAACCACTCGGGAACCAAGTTCGCCAAGGTCTCTGTGGCAGAGGTCCCCCAAGTGGGGATGCATAGCCCGTTCACCTGCCAGCAGACGCGTGCACCGTGGTCCATTGGACGTGCTGCCTCCAAAATCCTGCAAAAACACGTTAGTCCCACTGGAAATTCCACCCCGAGTCCAACGGTGCCACCCCCGCAGCTCTACCGCCTTCCTGTCAAGAGTTATCCACAAAAGACTCCTCAGGAGGGCGGGGCCTGACGGTAACTCCGCCTACGAACGTCGTACGGGGACCGGCTTGGTACCGTTGGATGCGGAATCATCACAAATGTGGGGTAGACGCCGGTTGCACTACTCTACCTCCTTCCTGTCAAAAGTTATTCCCCAAAAACCCGCCCGACCAGTGACACTTTGAATCTGGCTGTTATTTCCCGTCCGCAATGCGGCATATATGCCGCGGCCCGGACGGCCTCTGACAGCTACTCTCAAATTTTCCCCGAAACGCACCAGTCTTGCTGGAAATTCCACCCCGAGTCCAACGCCGCACACCGTTTGGCTCCACCGCCTTCCTGTCAAAAGTTATTCAGCCATGAAAGCACGGCTTTCTGCCTGTGGCTGCTGTGCCTGCTTCTTACAGCCTCACCAGTGGGTTTCCACTAACCACAACCACTCGGGAAGCAAGTTCAGCCAAGGTCTCTGTGGCAGAGGTCCCCAAGTGGGGATGCTTAGCCCAGAATCCGCCTGTGGCGTGCTGGTCAGCGCTCCTGCCTTGAGTCCGCAAGGTGCGGGGTTCAAGTCCCCTCTGCACCTCACGACGCTTTCCTTCAACTGCCTTTGTCTGAATCCCACGCTTCAAGTACCACCTCCGTTCACCTGCTGGGAGGCGTGCACTGTGGTCCACTGGACGTGCTGCCTCCCTTGACACCAGACGATCCGGGTTCGAGTCCACCTCCGGTGCAGGAGACGGCTGGGATTGCTGTCCCGGCCTCCCTCTGAGCGGCCTGTCCTGCTCCTGCCCCGGGAGGGGCCCATAAGCTTTACCTATGAAAATTCAACTTGGCTCCAACTGGCCGGGTGACGCCTCAGATCGACTGCAAATCCTCCCCCGAGTCCAACGGTACCACTCCCGTGGCTCTACGACCTTCCTGTCAAGAGATATTACAAAAAGTATAATCCTGCCGCCAGGATCATCATGTGATGATCGTGGCTATTACCCCCTTACCTAACCCCTAACCCCTAACCCTAACCCTAACCCCTAACCCCTAACCCTGCCCAACTGACATGGTGAAGATGAAAAAGTCTAAGACCCTCCAGGCTTACCTGCCATCGTGCCACCGCACCTACAGCTGCATCCACTGCCGGGCACACCTGAGGGAAACCTAGGTCAAGATAAAGTTCACCGATTCTGTCGGGTTTAGGCACATAAAGCTACTCGGTCGGGTTTAGGAAAACACTCTGTATCGCATTTAATACAACAGATAACTGAAACGTTTGGTTCTCTCCCAGGTCACGAGAGCCTGTTGGGGCCGTGGATGTCTGCTGGGGAGGGAGTCATTTTCGCGGAGGTCTTCCCATCCAGGAGAGAGGTCAGTTCAACTTGAAATTCCACCCCGAGTCCAACGGTGCAAAGCGTTTTGCTCTAGCACCTTCCTATCAAAATCATTTTTCAAAAACTCACTCGACTTTTGACACTTAGAAATTAGCTGTCATTTTCTGTCCGCAACTGTGGAAGGTGGCAGTATGGAGTGGTGACAATTGGCTTTTGAAAGTTCAGTTTATTTAACAATATTCCTGTTGTGGAAATGTAATTTTGCTCACATACTTAAAGGTCAGTGATTTGAAGCCTTACTCAGAGTGTGAGTTGATAAAAACCCGTCATGGCTTTTTGTGTTATTTTAAACAAGCTGAATTGCTTTTTGAATCATAAATGATTATATATTTTTTACTTTTTTATATTTTTTATACACTGCTGATTTACCGATAAAAGTAGTAGCAGACAGCTTAAGTCAATGAATCTAACCAGTGCCAGTTTTAGTTGTTTTTTTTTCTTTTGTGCGACTCCACACATGCACAACCATGCTTCTGCTAACCAAACTTTTGTTATTGTGATTTAACTACTTGATGTATTTAGAGATGCAGTTTACTTAAGATCCTTTTTTTTTCTTTTGTGTTTTAAAGTGTCAGGCATTGGCAGATTCTTCTGGAAGGAATGTTAAAGCGAGAAAATTCACATTTGTAACATTTCTTAATTAATAAATCATTTAAATCTGAAGAAAAACAGTTAGCCTCAATCTAGGAGAAATATACTTACCTCAAGCAAGAAGAAACTTAAAGATTTTCCACTCTGACCAGTCTGATGAAGGAAAAATTACCTCCGAAACAAGGTCGAAAGTGAAGCAGGACCAAATAGGCCTGAATTGATAGAAAAAAGAAATTTACAGGATTTGTTCAGTCCAATTTTTGAAACCAACAGCAAGGGTAATGCACTTTTGCTGTTTATTTTATGGGAAATGTGGGAATTGCTTTAAACCTGGAACAGGGAGGGAGTGTTTTTGCTTTTTGGGGGCCTCTGGGGGCGCATCACAGGACAGTGCACCAGACCGGCTAACGCAGAGGATGTAAGTCGTTAGCCGGACCTTTTTTTTCCCTTACCTAACCCTAACCCCCTAACCCTGGAGGCCTTGAAGACAACCACAACAAAATCAGTATACTCAGACCGACTCAGGGACCCTCCGCCTCGCTTGTCCTGGAGAAAGAGCTCATTCCTCACCACCATGTCCCAGAATCAGTCAGCACAGACAACTGACTCCTTCAGCCAAGATGTATTCAACCAGCTGTTTGATATGCTGGACCAATCCGCCATTCATTCAGTCCAGCCCATTGAGCTTAACTTCACCGACAGTCCAACTGATGGGTCTGCAGGAAACACCATTCAGATCAGTATGGACTGCATAACCATGCATGAGCCAGATGAGACGCTGACTTCGCAGTATACAAACCTGGGGCTCCTGAACAGCATGGATCATAACATTCAGAATGGGGGCTCAACCTCTACGAGCCCCTACAACAATGACCATGCACAGAACAACGTGACAGCACCGTCACCCTACGCCCAGCCCAGCTCCACCTTTGACGCACTCTCTCCCTCACCGCCATCCCATCCAACACAGATTATGCCGGGCCCCACACCTTTGATGTGTCTTTCCAGCAGTATAGTACAGCAAAGTCTGCCACCTGGACGTACTCAACAGAACTCAAGAAGTTATACTGCCAAATTGCCAAGACATGTCCCATCCAGATCAAAGTCCTGACCACCCCACCACAGGGCCGTCATCAGAGCCATGCCCGTTACTATTTTTTCAGATTCTGAACACACCAGTTACTATGGATGTCCCAGATGAACATTTGATTTGGGCATAGACAACACATCAAATATGCTGTATTCAGTTGCAAAGTTCAGCAGTGTCAACAAGTTCATGCATGCTGAGATGTTTGTGGGACTGCACTCTGCACTACGACAGTGTCCTATCCCCATCATTTTCTTGAATACATGTTTGATGTGGATGGACCTGTCATAGAGTTTGACAAACTGCAAGGGCCCTATCCTTAAAAACACAAGGACTTGAGCACATACAGTCCGGACGGCATCCGTGCCCTCAAACATGCTACGGGACACAAACTTGGCTATGTAGATGGTGGAAACTACCTTCTCTTGACTGTAGTCCTGGCTGATAAAACGGCACCAGACACAAGGCTCTTCAAGGCCACAGAGTTGCTGAATGATGTCACTGACAACTTCTGACGGTTACTTAGCAACCTCTCCCCAAAGGATATGAGCAGACCTACAATCCAACAGAAGATACAGGATTTGTGAAGTCCAATTTTTTGAAGAAACGCAAAGGTAATGCACTTTTGTGTTTTATAATGGCAAATGTGGGAAATGCTTTAAACTGGAGTAGTGAGGGAGTGTTTTGCCTTTCCGGTGTTTCTGGAGGCCTCACAGTGCACCAGACTGGCTAACGCAGAGCTTCGTGAAGTCGTTAGCCAGCTCTTTTTCCCCTTCCCTAACTCTAACCCTGAGAGTCATCAAGAAAAACAACTTTTACATGTGTTTTACTAATTTCAGGTTTACCTTTGATTTTTTTAAAATAATTTCTTGACTCATGGGGTATTTTTTTACAGTTGATGTATTTATTTTAAAGTTAATGTATTATTTCTTATCATTTTTCGCAAAGAAGACTGATGCAGCTTGTCTTAAACAAGGGGCTGGAGACAGTTCTACAAAATCCAAGTGGAACCACATAATCTGGCTCCAAAGCTTTTTCCAGTAACACCTCCCAGCTGTGAAAGGGAACCACCCTCAGCAGACAGTCAAGAGGAAGATGAAGAAGAAAGGACTGTCTTTTTTTCTCCTGAACTTTTTAGGGCAAATGTGATGAAGGCAGCCCACAGAAATAGACAGAGACCAAATATTAGCAGTGACTGTTGAAACAGATTGCAGTGCAATGCAGAATATCATATTCAGTTCATACCAGTGCTGCATAAGTTTTCATATTTCACCATTGGTATTTCACAGGCATCTCCTGAACACTATGTTGTAAAGTGTCTATGTTACAAGTAGCCCACACACTCTTACCAAGCATACAGTAGGTGAGGCTTCAGCCATCTCAGATCAGCTTCTGAGTGTGACAGCACATGTTATTAAGGCCATTAAAGCCTGTTGCCAGTTAAAAAATGCACAACTAACCAGCCGCGCGCTGATTGAATGAGCATTTTAACAAGACGACAGCAGCTGGTCCCCTGATGAGTCTGAAGAACGGTTGATAGCTGAGGATGCTAAAGGAGTGGTAAGTGTCACAAAAAGTCTCTGTGGGTAAGCCACAGCACTTTGGTCTGGATTGTTATTTTTTTATACCTGCTAACATTACATCTTTACGCTTGCAAATGCAGATTTATTGTCAAACATTTCACACAGCCTCTATCAGACTTTGTGTAAATTAATTTACATTACACACTGTCAAACACTGCTTTAGCTTACTCCATTTCATGTTTTCTTATTCCAGGACAGTAGATATTGCGTGCCCAAGGACAGGAGTCCCGCTTTGTTGACAACTGTAAGTATAAAGAAAGAAATTCTTTAGCTGTACATGAATAATTTTTTCATACACAAGTCCTTACTGGTCCGCTTTTCCTGTGTTTCAGAGAAGGAGGGTTTTCAGGTACCCTAACAACCTCAAGGCGGATATCCGGAGAGTCTTCCGTGATGTCTGGAGTGATACAATCACCGTTGGAATGGTAAATATCAGTGTTTCTTGTGGCTGATGATGTCTAAATTAATTGTGTAATGAGGATAATTTCCTGGAGAGCAACTTCTCTGTTTTCCCTTTGGAGGGATTACAACTGATTGCATGCACAGTTGAAGCATGGAAACATGTTCAAAAAAAGACTTTCAAACTTGATTATACTTGAAATATTATCTGACAGACTAAACTTTTCCAAACTGATATCTTTCCACTAAACATTCCTGTCAATATGTTTGAGTTCAATATCGCTTAATTTTTTCTTTTTATTTTAATTAGATATGTTTCATTTATTATTCTTAACAGTGTGGCTTGATTGGTGCAGAATCTATGCTGCAGACTACACTTTTGGTGACTAGATGGAGCCAAATGACAAATAATCTTATACAACCTTTTCCAAGGCCCCTATGGAGTCCGACACTGTGCCAGGAGACACATCATGGCCCAAAACACCTTCAGACAGGTAGCCGCAGCAGCAGCAGCCTCATTTTGGGAAAAAGAAGGTGGAGGGAAGCACAGGAGGGGACTTTAATGGACTGGGAGGTCCTCTCAAAGTGGAGGAACGAAGATTAGATTAGAGTTTCCGTCGGCAGTGCCGCAGCCTGGAGCCGTCTCCCCAGCGGTGGCCACCGACCCGGGTCTTGCTATCTCAGTGTCAGCCCCTCCTCCAGGAGGGAAAATAGGACGGACAGAGACTCATACCATAGTCGACCCGGACCCAGCAACACGGAGAAGGTCGCTGGACTGAGCCCCAGGTACTCCAACATAATATACAGAAATACTACTGCAGCCTCTGTTGCCTGTTTATGCCAAATAATTGAAAGTGTATCAACCTGAGTCAGCAAGCTAATCTTTGCTCGACTGCTCAGTATCCCGAAAGTGGCAGCCTGCCAGTGAAGAAAAGTTCTGCAACCAAGTTTGAAGTTGAAAGATTGCTGAATGAAAACTGCTTCCTAAAACCTGGAATGAAATGTAGTCTTTTCTCATACGTGTTGCAAATGCCACTTGCAAATTGGTCAACATGTGGGTTATAAGCCTTGTTAAGTCCAGCACTTCTTTTCTCTCTGTCTACTTCTTTTGTCTTCTTCCAGCTGTACCACACTCCTTTCTTTGGAAATGAAGCCGCTGCTGCTGCCGCCTCTCTGACTGACCTGGAATCTGCTCCAGTGCATTATATACAGTGTTGTTCACTGTATATGTTTATTCGCTGTGGCAGGTGACTGACCAGCTGTGAAGGTTCTGGACCAGATGCCTCCTTATGACACCCATAAGGTCGGAGTGGTGTATAATGAAATATTACTGTAAACTCATTCATACACTCTCTGACTTTACACCTTCATCCTCTCCACTCCTCCAGGTTAACAATAAGGTTGCCATTTTATCAAAGGAGTATGGTTCGAACTGCTACGCTGTCTTCCTGACAGGCCTGGGAAAATTAATCCAGAGAGGGGGAGTAATGCAGGTGGGAGAGAGGACTAATCTTGAGAACTTTTACAGAGAAGCTTCTCTCACCAGAGCAGATCTGCTCCTCGGTCCAGCAGTGGCACTAAAATGCTGTTATTGTTGCCATTATTTGTCTAAAGCACTGAGTTACCGACACAGGTTCCTTGTGTAACCCTAACCTTGGAGGTTTTCTCTAATGTGTCTTTCAGAAGCTGGAAAGAAAGGAACCTGGCAACAAAGAGTCGAGATCCTGAGGAGGCAGGTCCGTGTGGCGAAGCTGCCAGGGAAATTACCCTCACCCCCACAGCCTCATGGTGCCGGGTCACCACCTACTGTTGGTTGTCCCTCACAGGACGGCGGCGGCTCAGTGGAGACCGCAGAGCCTGGGACGTCTCCGCTTATACACAGTCACCAAATCTAGACTGGGACATCGAGGTCCTTCCATATTTCACCCTCACACTTTTTGATGTGTTTTTGGAGTTTATTATACTACTTGCACCCTGATGGGTTTCCCCTTTTAGCTTTAAGATATTTGAAGGAAAAAGAAGAACCCTGCCCCTAACCCTCAGCCCCTCCCCTAACTTTTTTCCCGGTACAAATGAGCACGAGCCTTTTCAGCAGGTGCAACCAAATTTTATTGAAAAGACAGGAAGCTTCCTCTAATCAACAAAACACGTTTGCCCTGTCTGTGGACACTGTGGTGTGTGTGTGTGTGTGTGTGTGTGTGTGTGTGTCTGAGGACATGTGTGCATGTATCCACCTATAACCCACTTGGTTGTTGCTGTGTCGTGCTGTAGACTCTGTGGTGGTGATGGAGGAGGGGTCAGGGGTCACCACAGCACACACCCCGTCTGATTGGCCAGAGAGTCAAGTGAGTTTGACCTCTGATCCCATCTTCATGTC
>JALXJV020000004.1:0-99932 GCA_024633595.2 Lepomis macrochirus | reverse complement strand
GGGAGGAGTCATTTTGCGGAGGTCTTCCCATCCGGAGAGAGGTCAGTTCAACTTGAAATTCCACCCGAGTCCAGCGGTTGCAAAGCGTTTTCTCTAGCACCTTCCTATCAAAATCATTTGTCAGAAACTCACTTTCGACTTTTGACACTTAGAAATTAGCTGTCATGTTCTGTCCGCAATGCGGCATATATGCTGCCAGCGGGACAGCCTCTGGCAGCTACTCTCAATTGTCTCCAAAACACATCGTTCCAACTTGAAATTCAAGGCCGAGTCCAGCGCCGCCAAACCGTTTGGCTCCACCGCCTTCCTGTCAAAAGTTATTAAGTAAATGAAAGCACGGCTTTCTGCCTGTGGCTGCCATGCCTGCTTCTTACAGCCTTACCAGTGGGTTTCCACTAACCACAACCACTTTCGGGAACCAAGTTAGCCAAGGTCTCTGTGGCAGAGGTCCCCAAGTGGGGATGCATAGCCCGTTCACCTGCCAGCAGGCAGCGTGCACCGTGGTCCATTGGACGTGCTGCCTCAAAATCCTGCAAAACACGTTAGTCCCACTGGAAATTCCACCCCGAGTCCAGCGGTGCCACCCCGCAGCTCTACCGCCTTCCTGTCAAGAGTTATCCACAAAGACTCCTCAGGAGGCGGGGCCTGACAGTAACTCCGCCTACGAACGTCGTACGGGGACCGGCTTGGTACCGTTGGATGCGGAATCATCACAAATGTGGGGGTAGACGCCGGTTGCACTACTCTACCTCCTTCCTGTCAAAGTTATTCCCCAAAACCCGCCCGACCAGTGACACTTTGAATCTGGCTGTTATTTCCCGTCCGCTAATGCGGCATATATGCCAGCGGCCGGACTGACCTCTGACTAACTACTCTCAAATTTTCCCGAAGCGCACCAGTCTTGCTGGAAATTCCACCCGAGTCCAGCGCCGCTACCGTTTGGCTCCACCGCCTTCCTGTCAAAAGTTATTCAGCCATGAAAGCCGCGGCTTTCTGCCTGTGGCTGCTGTGCCTGCTTCTTACAGCCTCACCAGTGGGTTTCCACTAACCACAACCACTTTCGGGAAGCAAGTTAGCCAAGGTCTCTGTGGCAGAGGTCCCCAAGTGGGGATGCTTAGCCCAGAATCCGCCTGTGGCGTGCTGGTCAGCGCTCCTGCCTTGAGTCCGCAAGGTCGCGGGGTTCAAGTCCCCTCTGCACCTCGCGGCGTTTTCCTTCAACTGCCTTTGTCTGAATCCCGCGCTTCAAGTACCACCTCCGTTCACCTGCTGGGAGGCGTGCACTGTGGTCCACTGGGCGTGCTGCCTCCCTTGACACCAGGCGATCCGGGTTCGAGTCCACCTCCGGTGCAGGAGGCGGCTGGGATTGCTGTCCGGGCCTCCCTCTGGCGGCCTGTCCTGCTCCTGCCCGGGAGGGGCCATAAGCTTTACCTATGAAAATTCAACTTGGCTCCAACTGGCGGGTGGCGCCTCAGATCGACTGCAAATCCTCCCCGAGTCCAGCGGTACCACTCCCGTGGCTCTACGACCTTCCTGTCAAGAGATATTACAAAAGTATAATCCTGCCGCCAGGATCATCATGTGATGATGGTGGCTATTACCTACCTCCCGGGTACGCGTTCAGTGAAAGGGCCCTCCTCGGGCACCTTGACCTCGGTCGAACCTTAGGAACCCAAACTTAAGCCCCTGTGGCCAAGCAAAGCCGCAGCCTAAGGCGGCCGTGCCCTGGTACACCGTTTCAAGCGTGTTTAATACAACAGATAACTGAAACTTTTGGTTCTCTCCCAGGTCCACGAGAGCCTGTTGGGGCCGTGGATGTCTGCTGGGGAGGAGTCATTTTAGCGGAGGTCTTCCCATCCGGAGAGAGGTCAGTTCAACTTGAAATTCCACCCGAGTCCAGCGGTTGCAAAGCGTTTTTCTCTAGCACCTTCCTATCAAAATCATTTGTCAGAAACTCACTTTCGACTTTTGACACTTAGAAATTAGCTGTCATGTTCTGTCCGCAATGCGGCATATATGCTGCCAGCGGGACAGCCTCTGGCAGCTACTCTCAATTGTCTCCAAAACACATCGTTCCAACTTGAAATTCAAGGCCGAGTCCAACGCCGCCAAACCGTTTGGCTCCACCGCCTTCCTGTCAAAAGTTATTAAGTAAATGAAAGCCGCGGCTTTCTGCCTGTGGCTGCCATGCCTGCTTCTTACAGCCTTACCAGTGGGTTTCCACTAACCACAACCACTTTCGGGAACCAAGTTAGCCAAGGTCTCTGTGGCAGAGGTCCCCAAGTGGGGATGCATAGCCCGTTCACCTGCCAGCAGGCAGCGTGCACCGTGGTCCATTGGACGTGCTGCCTCAAAATCCTGCAAAAACACGTTAGTCCCACTGGAAATTCCACCCGAGGTCCAGCGGTTGCCACCCCGCAGCTCTACCGCCTTCCTGTCAAGAGTTATCCACAAAGACTCCTCAGGAGGCGGGGCCTGACGGTAACTCCGCCTACGAACGTCGTACGGGGACCGGCTTGGTACCGTTGGATGCGGAATCATCACAAATGTGGGGGTAGACGCCGGTTGCACTACTCTACCTCCTTCCTGTCAAAGTTATTCCCCAAAACCCGCCCGACCAGTGACACTTTGAATCTGGCTGTTATTTCCCGTCCGCCAATGCGGCATATATGCCAGCGGCCGGACTGACCTCTGACTAACTACTCTCAAATTTTCCCGAAGCGCACCAGTCTTGCTGGAAATTCCACCCGAGTCCAGCGCCGCTACACCGTTTGGCTCCACCGCCTTCCTGTCAAAAGTTATTCAGCCATGAAAGCGCGGCTTTCTGCCTGTGGCTGCTGTGCCTGCTTCTTACAGCCTCACCAGTGGGTTTCCACTAACCACAACCACTTTCGGGAAGCAAGTTAGCCAAGGTCTCTGTGGCAGAGGTCCCCAAGTGGGGATGCTTAGCCCAGAATCCGCCTGTGGCGTGCTGGTCAGCGCTCCTGCCTTGAGTCCGCCAAGGTCGCGGGGTTCAAGTCCCCTCTGCACCTCCACGGCGTTTTCCTTCAACTGCCTTTGTCTGAATCCCACGCTTCAAGTACCACCTCCGTTCACCTGCTGGGACGGCGTGCACTGTGGTCCACTGGGCGTGCTGCCTCCCTTGACACCAGGCGATCCGGGTTCGAGTCCACCTCCGGTGCAGGAGGCGGCTGGGATTGCTGTCCCGAGCCTCCCTCTGGCGGCCTGTCCTGCTCCTGCCGGGAGGGGCCATAAGCTTTACCTATGAAAATTCAACTTGGCTCCAACTGGCGGGTGGCGCCTCAGATCGACTGCAAATCCTCCCGAGTCCAGCGGTACCACTCCCGTGGCTCTACGACCTTCCTGTCAAGAGATATTACAAAAGTATAATCCTGCCGCCAGGATCATCATGTGATGATGCGTGGCTATTACCACTACCTAGTTCCGCTAACCAGCCTTTGTGGATGTACATTTTCAAAGTGTCAAAATGCCAGTCCTTGCGAAGCCCGGCTTTACAAGGTTTGCCACGGCTGTAACCTTGCGAGGCCGGCTTTACAAGGTTTGCCACGGCTGTAACCTTGCGAAGCCGGCTTTACAAGGTTTGCCACTTCTGTAACCTTGCGAAGCCGGCTTTACAAGGTTTGCCACTTCTGTAACCTTGCGAAGCCGGCTTTACAAGGTTTGCCACGGCTGTAACCTTGCGAAGCCGGCTTTACAAGGTTTGCCACTTCTGTAACCTTGCGAAGCCGGCTTTACAAGGTTTGCCACGGCAGTAACCTTGCGAAGCCGGCTTTACAAGGTTTGCCACGGCTGTAACCTTGCGAAGCCGGCTTTACAAGGTTTGCCACTTCTGTAACCTTGCAAAGCCGGCTTTACAAGGTTTGCCACGGCTGTAACCTTGCGAAGCCGGCTTTACAAGGTTTGCCACGGCTGTAACCTTGCGAAGCCGGCTTTACAAGGTTTGCCACGGCTCTAACCTTGCGAAGCCGGCTTTACAAGGTTTGCCACGGCTGTAACCTTGCGAAGCCGGCTTTACAAGGTTTGCCACGGCTGTAACCTTGCGAAGCCGGCTTTACAAGGTTTGCCACGGCTGTAACCTTGCGAAGCTGGCTTTACAAGGTTTGCCACTTCTGTAACCTTGCGAAGCCGGCTTTACAAGGTTTGCCACTTCTGTAACCTTGCGAAGCCGGCTTGGCTAGATGTCCTTGCCAATCCGGCTTTACAAGGCCCACCCCGGGGGAGACACCCGTCGCGCCCCACAAAGGGGCTCACCTCCCGGTACGCGTTCAGTGAAAAGGGCCCTCCTCCGGGCACCTTGACCTCCGGTCGAACCTTGGGAACCCAAACTTAAGCCCCCCCCTGTGGCCAAGCAAAGCCGAGCGCCCAAGGCGGCCGTGCCCCTGGTACACCGTTTCAACCTTGCGAAGCCGGCTTTACAAGGTTTGCCATGGCCGTAACCTTGCGAAGCCGGCTTGGCTAGATGTCCTTGCCAATCCGGCTTTACAAGGCCCACCCCGGGGGAGACACCCGTCGCGCCCCACAAAGGGCTCACCTCCCGGTACGCGTTCAGTGAAAGGGCCCTCCTCCGGGCACCTTGACCTCGGTCGAACCTTGGGAACCCAAACTTAAGCCCCCCCCTGTGGCCAAGCAAAGCCGCGCGCCCAAGGCGGCCGTGCCCCTGGTACACCGTTTCAACCTTGCGAAGCCGGCTTTACAAGGTTTGCCACGGCCGTAACCTTGCGAAGCCGGCTTGGCTAGATGTCCTTGCCAATCCGGCTTTACAAGGCCCACCCCGGGGGAGACACCCGTCGCGCCCCACAAAGGGGCTCACCTCCCGGGTACCGCGTTCAGTGAAAGGGCCCTCCTCCGGGCACCTTGACCTCGGTCGAACCAGGAACCCAAACTTAAGCCCCCCTGTGGCCAAGCAAAGCCAGCGGCCAAGGCGGCCGTGCCCTGGTACACCGTTTCAACCTTGCGAAGCCGGCTTTACAAAGGTTTGCCACGGCCGTAACCTTGCGAAGCCGGCTTAGCTAGATGTCCTGCCAATCCGGCTTTACAAGGCCCACCCGGGAGACACCCGTCACGCCCACAAAGGGGCTCACCTCCCGGTACCACGTTCAGTGAAAGGGCCCTCCTCCGGGCACCTTGACCTCGGTCGAACCTAGGAACCCAAACTTAAGCCCCTGTGGCCAAGCAAAGCCGCAGCCCAAAGGCGGCCGTGCCCCTGGTACACCGTTTCAAGCGTGTTTAATACAACAGATAACTGAAACTTTTGGTTCTCTCCCCAGGTCCGCGAGAGCCTGTTGGGGCCGTGGATGTCTGCTGGGGAGGAGTCATTTTCGCGGAGGTCTTCCCATCCGGGAGAGAGGTCAGTTCAACTTGAAATTCCACCCCGAGTCCAACGGTGCAAAGCGTTTTTCTCTAGCACCTTCCTATCAAAATCATTTGTCAGAAACTCACTTCGACTTTTGACACTTAGAAATTAGCTGTCATGTTCTGTCCGCAATGCGGCATATATGCTGCCAGCGGGACAGCCTCTGGCAGCTACTCTCCAATTGTCTCCAAAACACATCGTTCCAACTTGAAATTCAAGGCCGAGTCCAACGCCGCAAACCGTTTGGCTCCACCGCCTTCCTGTCAAAAGTTATTAAGTAAATGAAAGCACGGCTTTCTGCCTGTGGCTGCCATGCCTGCTTCTTACAGCCTTACCAGTGGGTTTCCACTAACCACAACCACTTTCGGGAACCAAGTTAGCCAAGGTCTCTGTGGCAGAGGTCCCCAAGTGGGGATGCATAGCCCGTTCACCTGCCAGCAGGCAGCGTGCACCGTGGTCCATTGGACGTGCTGCCTCCAAAATCCTGCAAAACACGTTAGTCCCACTGGAAATTCCACCCGAGTCCAGCGGTGCCACCCCGCAGCTCTACCGCCTTCCTGTCAAGAGTTATCCACAAAGACTCCTCAGGAGGCGGGGCCTGACGGTAACTCCGCCTACGAACGTCGTACGGGGACCGGCTTGGTACCGTTGGATGCGGAATCATCACAAATGTGGGGTAGACGCCGGTTGCACTACTCTACCTCCTTCCTGTCAAAAGTTATTCCCCAAAACCCGCCCGACCAGTGACACTTTGAATCTGGCTGTTATTTCCCGTCCGCAATGCGGCATATATGCCAGCGGCCGGACTGACCTCTGACAACTACTCTCAAATTTTCCCGAAGCGCACCAGTCTTGCTGGAAATTCCACCCGAGTCCAACGCCGCGCACCGTTTGGCTCCACCGCCTTCCTGTCAAAAGTTATTCAGCCATGAAAGCACGGCTTTCTGCCTGTGGCTGCTGTGCCTGCTTCTTACAGCCTCACCAGTGGGTTTCCACTAACCACAACCACTTTCGGGAAGCAAGTTCGCCAAGGTCTCTGTGGCAGAGGTCCCCAAGTGGGGATGCTTAGCCCAGAATCCGCCTGTGGCGTGCTGGTCAGCGCTCCTGCCTTGAGTCCGCAAGGTGCGGGGTTCAAGTCCCCTCTGCACCTCCACGGCGTTTTCCTTCAACTGCCTTTGTCTGAATCCCACGCTTCAAGTACCACCTCCGTTCACCTGCTGGGAGGCGTGCACTGTGGTCCACTGGACGTGCTGCCTCCCTTGACACCAGGCGATCCGGGTTCGAGTCCACCTCCGGTGCAGGAGGCGGCTGGGATTGCTGTCCGGGCCTCCCTCTGAGCGGCCTGTCCTGCTCCTGCCCGGGAGGGCCCATAAGCTTTACCTATGAAAATTCAACTTGGCTCCAACTGGCGGGTGGCGCCTCAGATCGACTGCAAATCCTCCCCCGAGTCCAACGGTACCACTCCCGTGGCTCTACGACCTTCCTGTCAAGAGATATTACAAAAAGTATAATCCTGCCGCCAGGATCATCATGTGATGATCGTGGCTATTACCACTACCTAGTTCCGCTAACCAGCCTTTGTGGATGTACATTTTCAAAGTGTCAAAATGCCAGTCCTTGCGAAGCCGGCTTTACAAGGTTTGCCACGGCTGTAACCTTGCGAGGCCGGCTTTACAAGGTTTGCCACGGCTGTAACCTTGCGAAGCCGGCTTTACAAGGTTTGCCACTTCTGTAACCTTGCGAAGCCGGCTTTACAAGGTTTGCCACTTCTGTAACCTTGCGAAGCCGGCTTTACAAGGTTTGCCACGGCTGTAACCTTGCGAAGCCGGCTTTACAAGGTTTGCCACTTCTGTAACCTTGCGAAGCCGGCTTTACAAGGTTTGCCACGGCAGTAACCTTGCGAAGCCGGCTTTACAAGGTTTGCCACGGCTGTAACCTTGCGAAGCCAGCTTTACAAGGTTTGCCACTTCTGTAACCTTGCAAAGCCGGCTTTACAAGGTTTGCCACGGCTGTAACCTTGCGAAGCCGGCTTTACAAGGTTTGCCACGGCTGTAACCTTGCGAAGCCGGCTTTACAAGGTTTGCCACGGCTCTAACCTTGCGAAGCCGGCTTTACAAGGTTTGCCACGGCTGTAACCTTGCGAAGCCGGCTTTACAAGGTTTGCCACGGCTGTAACCTTGCGAAGCCGGCTTTACAAGGTTTGCCACGGCTGTAACCTTGCGAAGCCGGCTTTACAAGGTTTGCCACTTCTGTAACCTTGCGAAGCCGGCTTTACAAGGTTTGCCACTTCTGTAACCTTGCGAAGCCGGCTTGGCTAGATGTCCTTGCCAATCCGGCTTTACAAGGCCCACCCCGGGGGAGACACCCGTCGAGCCCCACAAAGGGGCTCACCTCCCCGGGTACACGTTCAGTGAAAAGGGCCCTCCTCCGGGCACCTTGACCTCCGGTCGAACCTTGGGAACCCAAACTTAAGCCCCCCCCTGTGGCCAAGCAAAGCCGAGCGCCCAAGGCGGCCGTGCCCCTGGTACACCGTTTCAACCTTGCGAAGCCGGCTTTACAAGGTTTGCCATGGCCGTAACCTTGCGAAGCCGGCTTGGCTAGATGTCCTTGCCAATCCGGCTTTACAAGGCCCACCCCGGGGGAGACACCCGTCGCGCCCCACAAAGGGGCTCACCTCCCCGGGTACACGTTCAGTGAAAAGGGCCCTCCTCCGGGCACCTTGACCTCCGGTCGAACCTTGGGAACCCAAACTTAAGCCCCCCCCTGTGGCCAAGCAAAGCCGAGCGCCCAAGGCGGCCGTGCCCCTGGTACACCGTTTCAACCTTGCGAAGCCGGCTTTACAAGGTTTGCCACGGCCGTAACCTTGCGAAGCCGGCTTGGCTAGATGTCCTTGCCAATCCGGCTTTACAAGGCCCACCCCGGGGGAGACACCCGTCGCGCCCCACAAAGGGGCTCACCTCCCCGGGTACACGTTCAGTGAAAGGGCCCTCCTCCGGGCACCTTGACCTCCGGTCGAACCTAGGAACCCAAACTTAAGCCCCCTGTGGCCAAGCAAAGCCGCGGCCAAGGCGGCCGTGCCCCTGGTACACCGTTTCAACCTTGCGAAGCCGGCTTTACAAGGTTTGCCACGGCCGTAACCTTGCGAAGCCGGCAGCTAGATGTCCTTGCCAATCCGGCTTTACAAGGCCCACCCGGGAGACACCCGTCACGCCCACAAAGGGGCTCACCTCCCGGGTACGCGTTCAGTGAAAGGGCCCTCCTCCGGGCACCTTGACCTCGGTCGAACCTTAGGAACCCAAACTTAAGCCCCCTGTGGCCAAGCAAAGCGCGGCGCCCAAGGCGGCCGTGCCCTGGTACACCGTTTCAAGCGTGTTTAATACAACAGATAACTGAAACTTTTGGTTCTCTCCCCAGGTCACGAGAGCCTGTTGGGGCCGTGGATGTCTGCTGGGGAGGGAGTCATTTTCGCGGAGGTCTTCCCATCCGGAGAGAGGTCAGTTCAACTTGAAATTCCACCCGAGTCCAGCGGTTGCAAAGCGTTTTCTCTAGCACCTTCCTATCAAAATCATTTGTCAGAAACTCACTTTCGACTTTTGACACTTAGAAATTAGCTGTCATGTTCTGTCCGCAATGCGGCATATATGCTGCCAGCGGGACAGCCTCTGGCAGCTACTCTCAATTGTCTCCAAAACACATCGTTCCAACTTGAAATTCAAGGCCGAGTCCAGCGCCGCCAAACCGTTTGGCTCCACCGCCTTCCTGTCAAAAGTTATTCAGTAAATGAAAGCACGGCTTTCTGCCTGTGGCTGCCATGCCTGCTTCTTACAGCCTTACCAGTGGGTTTCCACTAACCACAACCACTTTCGGGAACCAAGTTAGCCAAGGTCTCTGTGGCAGAGGTCCCCAAGTGGGGATGCATAGCCCGTTCACCTGCCAGCAGGCGCGTGCACCGTGGTCCATTGGACGTGCTGCCTCCAAAATCCTGCAAAACACGTTAGTCCCACTGGAAATTCCACCCGAGTCCAGCGGTGCCACCCCGCAGCTCTACCGCCTTCCTGTCAAGAGTTATCCACAAAAGACTCCTCAGGAGGGCGGGGCCTGACGGTAACTCCGCCTACGAACGTCGTACGGGGACCGGCTTGGTACCGTTGGATGCGGAATCATCACAAATGTGGGGGTAGACGCCGGTTGCACTACTCTACCTCCTTCCTGTCAAAAGTTATTCCCCAAAAACCCGCCCGACCAGTGACACTTTGAATCTGGCTGTTATTTCCCGTCCGCAATGCGGCATATATGCCAGCGGCCGGACGACCTCTGACAGCTACTCTCAAATTTTCCCCGAAACGCACCAGTCTTGCTGGAAATTCCACCCCGAGTCCAACGCCGCACACTACCACAACCACTCGGGAAGCAAGTTCGCCAAGGTCTCTGTGGCAGAGGTCCCCCAAGTGGGGATGCTTAGCCCAGAATCCGCCTGTGGCGTGCTGGTCAGCGCTCCTGCCTTGAGTCCGCAAGGTGCGGGGTTCAAGTCCCCCTCTGCACCTCACGACGTTTTCCTTCAACTGCCTTTGTCTGAATCCCACGCTTCAAGTACCACCTCCGTTCACCTGCTGGGAGGCGTGCACTGTGGTCCACTGGACGTGCTGCCTCCCTTGACACCAGGCGATCCGGGTTCGAGTCCACCTCCGGTGCAGGAGGCGGCTGGGATTGCTGTCCGGGCCTCCCTCTGAGCGGCCTGTCCTGCTCCTGCCCGGGAGGGGCCCATAAGCTTTACCTATGAAAATTCAACTTGGCTCCAACTGGCGGGTGGCGCCTCAGATCGACTGCAAATCCTCCCCGAGTCCAACGGTACCACTCCCGTGGCTCTACGACCTTCCTGTCAAGAGATATTACAAAAAGTATAATCCTGCCGCCAGGATCATCATGTGATGATCGTGGCTATTACCCCCTTACCTAACCCTAACCCCGGTTGCACTACTCTACCTCCTTCCTGTCAAAAGTTATTCCCCAAAAACCCGCCCGACCAGTGACACTTTGAATCTGGCTGTTATTTCCCGTCCGCAATGCGGCATATATGCCGCGGCCGGACGACCTCTGACAGCTACTCTCAAATTTTCCCGAAACGCACCAGTCTTGCTGGAAATTCCACCCCGAGTCCAACGCCGCACACCGTTTGGCTCCACCGCCTTCCTGTCAAAAGTTATTCAGCCATGAAAGCACGGCTTTCTGCCTGTGGCTGCTGTGCCTGCTTCTTACAGCCTCACCAGTGGGTTTCCACTAACCACAACCACTTTCGGGAAGCAAGTTAGCCAAGGTCTCTGTGGCAGAGGTCCCCAAGTGGGGATGCTTAGCCCAGAATCCGCCTGTGGCGTGCTGGTCAGCGCTCCTGCCTTGAGTCCGCAAGGTCGCGGGTTCAAGTCCCCTCTGCACCTCACGACGTTTTCCTTCAACTGCCTTTGTCTGAATCCCGCGCTTCAAGTACCACCTCCGTTCACCTGCTGGGAGGCGTGCACTGTGGTCCACTGGACGTGCTGCCTCCCTTGACACCAGACGATCCGGGTTCGAGTCCACCTCCGGTGCAGGAGGCGGCTGGGATTGCTGTCCGGGCCTCCCTCTGAGCGGCCTGTCCTGCTCCTGCCCCGGGAGGGGCCCATAAGCTTTACCTATGAAAATTCAACTTGGCTCCAACTGGCCGGGTGACGCCTCAGATCGACTGCAAATCCTCCCCCGAGTCCAACGGTACCACTCCCGTGGCTCTACGACCTTCCTGTCAAGAGATATTACAAAAAGTATAATCCTGCCGCCAGGATCATCATGTGATGATCGTGGCTATTACCCCCTTACCTAGTTCCGCTAACCAGCCTTTGTGGATGTACATTTTCAAAGTGTCAAAATGCCAGTCCTTGCGAAGCCGGCTTTACAAGGTTTGCCACGGCTGTAACCTTGCGAGGCCGGCTTTACAAGGTTTGCCACGGCTGTAACCTTGCGAAGCCGGCTTTACAAGGTTTGCCACTTCTGTAACCTTGCGAAGCCGGCTTTACAAGGTTTGCCACTTCTGTAACCTTGCGAAGCCGGCTTTACAAGGTTTGCCACGGCTGTAACCTTGCGAAGCCGGCTTTACAAGGTTTGCCACTTCTGTAACCTTGCGAAGCCGGCTTTACAAGGTTTGCCACGGCAGTAACCTTGCGAAGCCGGCTTTACAAGGTTTGCCACGGCTGTAACCTTGCGAAGCCGGCTTTACAAGGTTTGCCACTTCTGTAACCTTGCGAAGCCGGCTTTACAAGGTTTGCCACGGCTGTAACCTTGCGAAGCCGGCTTTACAAGGTTTGCCACGGCTGTAACCTTGCGAAGCCGGCTTTACAAGGTTTGCCACGGCTCTAACCTTGCGAAGCCGGCTTTACAAGGTTTGCCACGGCTGTAACCTTGCGAAGCCGGCTTTACAAGGTTTGCCACGGCTGTAACCTTGCGAAGCCGGCTTTACAAGGTTTGCCACGGATGTAACCTTGCGAGCCGGCTTTACAAGGTTTGCCACTTCTGTAACCTTGCGAAGCCGGCTTTACAAGGTTTGCCACTTCTGTAACCTTGCGAAGCCGGCTTGGCTAGATGTCCTTGCCAATCCGGCTTTACAAGGCCCACCCCGGGGGAGACACCCGTCGCGCCCCACAAAGGGGCTCACCTCCCCGGGTACACGTTCAGTGAAAAGGGCCCTCCTCCGGGCACCTTGACCTCCGGTCGAACCTTGGGAACCCAAACTTAAGCCCCCCCCTGTGGCCAAGCAAAGCCGAGCGCCCAAGGCGGCCGTGCCCCTGGTACACCGTTTCAACCTTGCGAAGCCGGCTTTACAAGGTTTGCCATGGCCGTAACCTTGCGAAGCCGGCTTGGCTAGATGTCTTTGCCAATCCGGCTTTACAAGGCCCACCCCGGGGGAGACACCCGTCGAGCCCCACAAAGGGGCTCACCTCCCCGGGTACACGTTCAGTGAAAAGGGCCCTCCTCCGGGCACCTTGACCTCCGGTCGAACCTTGGGAACCCAAACTTAAGCCCCCCCCTGTGGCCAAGCAAAGCCGAGCGCCCAAGGCGGCCGTGCCCCTGGTACACCGTTTCAACCTTGCGAAGCCGGCTTTACAAGGTTTGCCACGGCCGTAACCTTGCGAAGCCGGCTTGGCTAGATGTCCTTGCCAATCCGGCTTTACAAGGCCCACCCCGGGGGAGACACCCGTCGCGCCCCACAAAGGGGCTCACCTCCCCGGGTACACGTTCAGTGAAAAGGGCCCTCCTCCGGGCACCTTGACCTCGGTCGAACCTTGGGAACCCAAACTTAAGCCCCCCCCTGTGGCCAAGCAAAGCCGCGCGCCCAAGGCGGCCGTGCCCCTGGTACACCGTTTCAACGTGTTTAATACAACAGATAACTGAAACTTTTGGTTCTCTCCCCAGGTCACGAGAGCCTGTTGGGGCCGTGGATGTCTGCTGGGAGGGAGTCATTTTCGCGGAGGTCTTCCCATCCGGAGAGAGGTCAGTTCAACTTGAAATTCCACCCGAGTCCAACGGTGCAAAGCGTTTTCTCTAGCACCTTCCTATCAAAATCATTTGTCAGAAACTCACTCGACTTTTGACACTTAGAAATTAGCTGTCATGTTCTGTCCGCAATGCGGCATATATGCTGCCAGCGGGACAGCCTCTGGCAGCTACTCTCAATTGTCTCCAAAACACATCGTTCCAACTTGAAATTCAAGGCCGAGTCCAACGCCGCAAACCGTTTGGCTCCACCGCCTTCCTGTCAAAAGTTATTCGTAAATGAAAGCACGGCTTTCTGCCTGTGGCTGCCATGCCTGCTTCTTACAGCCTTACCAGTGGGTTTCCACTAACCACAACCACTCGGGAACCAAGTTAGCCAAGGTCTCTGTGGCAGAGGTCCCCAAGTGGGGATGCATAGCCCGTTCACCTGCCAGCAGAGCAGCGTGCACCGTGGTCCATTGGACGTGCTGCCTCCAAAATCCTGCAAAAACACGTTAGTCCCACTGGAAATTCCACCCCGAGTCCAACGGTGCCACCCCCGCAGCTCTACCGCCTTCCTGTCAAGAGTTATCCACAAAAGACTCCTCAGGAGGGCGGGGCCTGACGGTAACTCCGCCTACGAACGTCGTACGGGGACCGGCTTGGTACCGTTGGATGCGGAATCATCACAAATGTGGGGTAGACGCCGGTTGCACTACTCTACCTCCTTCCTGTCAAAGTTATTCCCCAAAACCCGCCCGACCAGTGACACTTTGAATCTGGCTGTTATTTCCCGTCCGCAATGCGGCATATATGCCAGCGGCCGGACGACCTCTGACAGCTACTCTCAAATTTTCCCGAAACGCACCAGTCTTGCTGGAAATTCCACCCGAGTCCAACGCCGCACACCGTTTGGCTCCACCGCCTTCCTGTCAAAGTTATTCAGCCATGAAAGCACGGCTTTCTGCCTGTGGCTGCTGTGCCTGCTTCTTACAGCCTCACCAGTGGGTTTCCACTAACCACAACCACTTTCGGGAAGCAAGTTCGCCAAGGTCTCTGTGGCAGAGGTCCCCCAAGTGGGGATGCTTAGCCCAGAATCCGCCTGTGGCGTGCTGGTCAGCGCTCCTGCCTTGAGTCCGCAAGGTGCGGGGTTCAAGTCCCCCTCTGCACCTCACGACGTTTTCCTTCAACTGCCTTTGTCTGAATCCCACGCTTCAAGTACCACCTCCGTTCACCTGCTGGGAGGCGCGTGCACTGTGGTCCACTGGACGTGCTGCCTCCCTTGACACCAGACGATCCCGGGTTCGAGTCCACCTCCGGTGCAGGAGACGGCTGGGATTGCTGTCCCGGGCCTCCCTCTGAGCGGCCTGTCCTGCTCCTGCCCCGGGAGGGGCCCATAAGCTTTACCTATGAAAATTCAACTTGGCTCCAACTGGCCGGGTGACGCCTCAGATCGACTGCAAATCCTCCCCCGAGTCCAACGGTACCACTCCCGTGGCTCTACGACCTTCCTGTCAAGAGATATTACAAAAAGTATAATCCTGCCGCCAGGATCATCATGTGATGATCGTGGCTATTACCCCCTTACCTAGTTCCGCTAACCAGCCTTTGTGGATGTACATTTTCAAAGTGTCAAAATGCCAGTCCTTGCGAAGCCGGCTTTACAAGGTTTGCCACGGCTGTAACCTTGCGAGGCCGGCTTTACAAGGTTTGCCACGGCTGTAACCTTGCGAAGCCGGCTTTACAAGGTTTGCCACTTCTGTAACCTTGCGAAGCCGGCTTTACAAGGTTTGCCACTTCTGTAACCTTGCGAAGCCGGCTTTACAAGGTTTGCCACGGCTGTAACCTTGCGAAGCCGGCTTTACAAGGTTTGCCACTTCTGTAACCTTGCGAAGCCGGCTTCACAAGGTTTGCCACGGCAGTAACCTTGCGAAGCCGGCTTTACAAGGTTTGCCACTTCTGTAACCTTGCGAAGCCGGCTTCACAAGGTTTGCCACGGCAGTAACCTTGCGAAGCCAGCTTTACAAGGTTTGCCACGGCTGTAACCTTGCGAAGCCGGCTTTACAAGGTTTGCCACGGCTCTAACCTTGCGAAGCCGGCTTTACAAGGTTTGCCACGGCTGTAACCTTGCGAAGCCAGCTTTACAAGGTTTGCCACGGCTGTAACCTTGCAAAGCCGGCTTTACAAGGTTTGCCACGGCTGTAACCTTGCAAAGCCGGCTTTACAAGGTTTGCCACTTCTGTAACCTTGCGAAGCCGGCTTTACAAGGTTTGCCACTTCTGTAACCTTGCGAAGCCGGCTTGGCTAGATGTCCTTGCCAATCCGGCTTTACAAGGCCCACCCCGGGGGAGACACCCGTCGCGCCCCACAAAGGGGCTCACCTCCCCGGGTACACGTTCAGTGAAAAGGGCCCTCCTCCGGGCACCTTGACCTCCGGTCGAACCTTGGGAACCCAAACTTAAGCCCCCCCCTGTAGCCAAGCAAAGCCGAGCCCAAGGCGGCCGTGCCCCTGGTACACCGTTTCACCCTTGCGAAGCCGGCTTTACAAGGTTTGCCACGGCTGTAACCTTGCGAAGCTGGCTTCGCTAGATGACCTTGCGAAGCTGGCTTTACAAGGAAGCCCGTTTTCACACTTTGAATCTAGCTGTTGGATTCCGTCCTAGCCGCGGCACATACGCTGCGAGCGGGACAGCTTCCAACAGCTAATTTCTAAGTGTCAACTCTGCTTTCCTCACGAAGCCGGCTTCGCTAGATCCCATTGACTTAACATTGCCTAACCTCCCGACTTTGGCCCGTGTTTCGGGGCGCTTCCTGCCGTCGCCGTCGGCCGACCCGGGCGTCCTCGCGTCCGGCTCGGCGCCCTCTGTCGGTCAGGGCCGGCCCCGGGGCCGTCGGGCCCCGTCAGGCGGAACAGGCCTCGGAAAAGTTGTTACTGCTGACAACAAACTACATATTCAAATAGAAATGCACTTATTTTCATTGTTCTGGTTGTCTTATCGCTGAGGAGAAATAAACAGTGCATTTTATTATGTTGTAATTTCTTGAGAGCACTTAAGAAATGCTGAGGATTTCAAGATTGCTTTGAGTTTTTAAGTGTTCATGATTCATTCCCATGTTAAAGCATGACTGGAAACAAAGCTTGCATTAGAGGGCTTATTAGGGCTTATATTTCTGCTATGGGCCAAAGCAAAAGTGTATTTAAATTTGTAATAGACTTGTAAGTTTTCACCATTGTGGTTGTACAAGTTAGTCGAGTACACTGGTTTTCATCTGTGGCACAAGTAAGCATTGATTGTATACATTTCAAACATTTCCTGTCAGAAGTATTATGTCAATTGATGGGCAATTAGTTTTTCTGCTGTACTTCTATATTTTGCTTCATGTCTGTTTTGAGACCAATGCGTTGCCTTTTTGTCAGGTTGTGAAGTATGCGTGTTTAAGTGACAGGTGGTCGTTCATTTGATGTAGCCTTATATAGGCCTAATGCTCTTGACCCAGTGTTTCACAGTTATTTTTTTAAAGAACCCCTTCCCTAACCCCTAACCCTAACCCTCTCCCGGGGGTTGTCACAGGGAATTCCTTTCTGCCATATGTCACCCTGGTCTTCAGTATGCTTTTCCGGACAAATCCATGGTTTCTATCACCTTACCGGTGGGGTTTTCCTAACCTCAACCATTTCGGCTTAACGCCTAAACCCAACAAATTTCAATGTTTCTCTCCCTCTATCTTTTCTCTACTAGGTGGGTGCACGCCGCCGTGAGGGCCCCGAGATACATGCACCGGCCCGTGCCTTGCCTTTGGCCTCCTACTCCAAACCGTGTTAGTCGGCGGACAGCACGGGGGAGGTCATCGAGATAGAATTTCTTACCCTAACCCTTTATTCGCCAGTCATGCACGCCCAGGCCTATATTTAACATTTGACTGATATCACTTAGCTAGGAAGGAGTTTTCTCCGCCGTATGCACACAAGGAAATGAAAGCCTCAAGCAGAATTCCATTCTGACCAGTCTGATGAAGGACAAACTGACCTCCGAAACGTTAGAAGGCAGAGTGAAGCAGGACCAAATAGGCCTGATTAATAGAAAAACATCCCAGTAGGATGCAGCAATTACAGGATTTGTGAAGTCCAATTTTTGTAACAAACGCAAAGGTAATGCACTTTTGTGTTTTATTAGGGCAAATGTGGGAAATGCTTTAAACTGGAGTAGTGAGGGAGTGTTTTTGCCTTTCCGGTGTTTCTGGAGGCGCCTCACAGTGCACCAGACTGGCTAACGCAGAGCTTCGTAAGTCGTTAGCCAGCTCTTTTTCCCCTTCCCCTAACCCTGAGAGCCATCAAGAAAAACAACTTTTACTACATGTGTTTTTTTTTTTACTAATTTCAGGTTTATCTTTGATTTTTTTGACTCATGGGGTATTTTTACAGTCGATGTATTTATTTTAAAGTTAATATATTATTTCTTATCATTTTTCGCAAAAGAAGACTGATGCAGCTTGTCTTAAACAAGGGGCTGGAGACAGTTCTACAAAAATCCAAGTGGAACCACATAATCTGGCTCCAAAGCTTTTTCCAGTAACACCTCCCAGCTGTGAAAGGGAACCACCTTCAGCAGACAGTCAAGAGGAAGATGAAGAAGAAAGGACTGTCTTTTTTTCTCCTGAACTTTTTTAGGGCAAATGTGATGAAGGCAGCCCACAGAAATAGACAGAGACCAAATATTAGCAGTGACTGTTGAAACAGATTGCAGTGCAATGCAAAATATCATATTCAGTTCATACCAGTGCTGCATAAGTTTTCATATTTCATTTTGGGAAAAAGAAGGTGGAGGGGAGCACAGGAGGGGACTTTAATGGACTGGGAGGTCAGAGTCATCTCAAAGTGGAGGAACGAAGATGAGATTAGAGTTTCCGTCGGCAGTGCCGCAACCTGGAGCCGTCTCCCCCAGCGGTGGCCACCAACCCCGGGGTCTTGCTATCTCAGTGTCAGCCCCCTCCTCCAGGAGGGAAAATAGGACGGACAGAGACTCATACCATAGTTGACCCGGACCCAGCAACACGGAGAAGATCGCTGGACTGAGCCCCAGGTACTCCAACATAATATACTGAAATACTACTGCAGCCTCTGTTGCCTGTTTATGCCAAATAATTGAAAGTGTATCAACCTGAGTCAGCAAGCCAATCTCTGCTCGACTGCTCGTATCCCGAGTGGCAGCCTGCCAGTGAAGAAAAGTTCTGCAACCCAGTTTGAAGTTGAAAGATTGCTGAATGAAAACTGCTTCCTAAAACCTGGAATGAAATGTAGTCTTTTCTCATGTGTGTTGCAAATGCCACTGGCAAATGTCAACATGTGGGTTATAAGCCTTGTTAAGTGCTTGTGTCCAGCACTTCTTTTTCTCTCTGTCTACTTCTTTTTGTCTTCCTCCAGCTGTACCACACTCCTTTCTTTGGAAATGAAGCCGCTGCTGCTGCCCAAATCTCAGGTTAGTTGACCTCTCTGACTGACCTGGAATCTGCTCCAGTGCATTATATACAGTGTTGTTCACTGTATATGTTTATTCGCTGTGGCAGGTGATTGACCGCGCTGTGAAGGTTCTGGACCAGATGCCTCCTTATGACACCCATAAGGTCGGAGTGGTGTATAATGAAATATTACTGTAAACTCATTCATACACTCTCTGACTTTACACCTTCATCCTCTCCACTCCCTCCAGGTTAACAATAAGGTTGCCATTTTTTCAAAGGAGTATGGTTCGAACTGCTACGCTGTCTTCCTGACAGGCCTGGGAAAATTAATCCAGAGAGGGGGAGTAATGCAGGTGGGAGAGAGGACTAATCTTGAGAACTTTTACAGAGAAGCTTCTCTCACCAGAGCAGATCTGCTCCTCGGTCCAGCAGTGGCACCAAAATGCTGTTATTGTTGCCATTATTTGTCTAAAGCGCTGAGTCACCGACACAGGTTCCTTGTGTAACCCTAACCTTGGAGGTTTTCTCTAATGTGTCTTTCAGAAGCTGGAAAGAAAGGAACCAGCCAAACAAAAAGCCTGGCAACAAAGAGTCGAGATCCGTGGTGAAGGTCCATGTGGCGAAGCTGCCAGGGAAATTACCCTCACCCCCACAGCCTCATGGTGCCGGGTCACCACCTACTGTTGGTTGTCCCTCACAGGACGGCGGCGGCTCAGTGGAGACCGCAGAGCCTGGGACGTCTCCGCTTATACACAGTCACCAAATCTAGACTGGGACATCGAGGTCCTTCCATATTTCACCCTCACACTTTTTGATGTGTTTTTGGAGTTTATTATACTACTTGCACCCTGATGGGTTTAGCTTTAAGATATTTGAAGGAAAAAGAAGAACCCTGCCCCTAACCCTCAGCCCCTCCCCTAACTTTTTTCCCGGTACAATTGACCACGAGCCTTTTCAGCAGGTGCAACCAAATTTTATTGAAAAGACAGGAAGCTTCCTCTAATCAACAAAACCGCGTTTTGTTGATTAGAAGAACACATTTCTCCTTCGACTCTTAAGAGGCAGCAGCCTCAGCTTGCCTGTGTGAGAAAAGAGTTTCTACCTGTGCATTACCTTTTTTTTTGTCTCTTCCCTTTTAGGAAGAAGACAGTCCCCCTTCCCTATCCCCAACCCCCATCTCATATGTCGGAACCAGATCGGTAGCTTGCCGCTCTGGCCCTTGACCCCTGACTGCAAGCTGCACAGTTTCCAGGAGTCAAAAACCCACTCCATGCGGGGCCGACTCTTCTAGCTGAGCTAGCCATGCCGGCCTTACAAGGCTACCGAAGCACAACCTGTTGTGCTGCTCCCATGTTACAACTGGATCCACTGTGAATTAAGTTATCTGGAATGTTCTCTTTGCCTAGAATACATGTATCTGCAGATACAAGGTTATGCAATAAGCAAAGATGAAGGCTGTCCATGTCTTTCATTCAAAGACTCACCACCCTCCTGCCTAGAGATCCCAGACCAGCACCTTTGGTTCAGGGCCTCCACCTCATGATCCTGGCTATGACCCCGAACCACCTCAGCCTGAATTATTGTAGCACAGTGTTGCCTAAACCTAACTGTTATTTTTAAGCACTAATCCTCAAAAGCCAATATTCTTTAGTTTTGGGGTTGGTGCCTCCCCGCACCCGCTACCCCTCGCTTGACCCTCACTGACTGGAAATCCGTTAATCCGTTGGTGGTTCTCCCCTAAACGGCCTTTGTGGACGTGCATTTTCAAAGTGTCAAAACCCCACTCGTTGCCAAGCGGGCTTTGATAGAGGACCTCGCAAAGCCGGCTCTGCTAGATGTCCTTGCAAAGCCGGCTTTACAAGATGGGCCACGGCCGAGTCGCGAGCGCTATGAAATGTTGAAGAAAATCAACGATGGTCTGGAGTTGCTGGACAAAGACAACAAAAGCAAGACCAAAATGTGAAACATGAGGTTCCTCTGCCAACCAGCGGACAGAGACTCATGCAAAGAGGAGACAAGAGCGACAGCGATTAAGAAGGTCGTCAATTTGAGCTTTCATAAGAAAACAAACGTCTCTTTCTGACTCCAAGCCAGTGGGTTTATTTCAGGTTTGTTAGCTATTGGAACCCCAAATCACTGCCTGCCTCAGTTCGCCAGAACTTGATCTGAACTTGAGAGCCTACTGCTACTACTTATTTTTCGGGGTGGGACTTGTGAGGGACATTTAAACAGTTTTAATCTTGGCAGGGATTTTCAATAGTGTTTTAATGGCTCCATTTAAAGGTGGTTTGATTTTTTCCTGCGGTCTCTGTGTGCCACACACCCACTCCACAACAACCACGGCTTTTGCTTGCATCTTCCAGTGTTTCTTCTGTCAGCAAGTCCAGCAGAGCTGCAACTCTTCCAGTGCCAGCCCTGACACCAACGAGGAGCCCTGTCCAACTGACATGGTGAAGATGACCGAGTCTAAGACCTTCCAGGCTCTTGCCACCGCACCTACAGCTGCATCCACTGCCGGGCACACCTGGCCGACCACGACGAGCTCATCTCAGTCATTTCAAGGCAGTCAAGTAAGAGCCTATCTGTTTAATTCAGTGGTGAATGTCGGCTGCGGCCCAGCGGAGGAGCGGGTACTCCTTACAGGTTTACATGCTGTGGCTGATTTCAACTGTGGAAACTGTAAAACCACCCTGGGCTGGAAATATGAGCACGCATTTGAGAGCAGTCAAAAGAACATAGACGGAAAGACATTACATTGCCCGACGTCTGAACTTTGGCCCGCGTTTCGGGGCGCTTCCTGCCGTGGCGGTCAGCCAACCCGGGCGTCCTCGCCTCGCCAAACGGGCCCCGGAAAAGGTGTTTGGCTGCGCTCCATTGACTTAACATGGGCTCGACCCCGGCGACCTCTGGCCCCGCAGAAAAACAACGGCCTCCTGCCGAGACATCCCAGACCGGCTCCTACGACCGAGGCCCGCCGTCTGACGGTCCCGTCTGCGACACCAGCTCAACGGCTCCCCCTGGCTCTTCTCCATGGTTCTTCATACAGCGGCTCTTCTATTCTTCACAGGCCCCCGATCTCAACAACTTAATCCACCCCCCTCAGACAACTCCTTCTTCTCTGTAAGTGACAGCCAGTCTACACCAACACATATGTCTGACACCAGGATTATTAAAACTATGTAATAATATAAACAATATAGCTGCTTTAATACAAGCTCCTTTTACACTGGCAATTAACAATAAGGTTTAACAATTTAGTTTAGTCTTACCCCTTTAAAATTTACAATCCATCAATTTTTATCATTTATAATTATTATTATTATTGTTTTTATATTTATTTTTTATGTACACAAGAATAAAGGTTGTCAGGTTGAATAGGTTGTCATTTACTTTAGGCCACAATTTAAATCCGCAAATTGATAAACATCATCCTGGCATTCAGAATGCTCTTCTGGGCAGCATTCATGGCTTCTATTGCCTTACATTAGCAATGAAATTAGTATTTATGTGCATCTCCATCTCTTGTTAATGTTGTTGTTGTTGTTAATCATCCACACTCCTATTAGGTGAGTTTCCCCACCATTGTTTCGGCATAATAAGCGGCACAGCCAGTGATCTCACACCCACCAGTGTTTTGTTTGGTGTTTTGGATGTTTTATCTTTAAAATAATCTTGTAAAACTATGATCTTTAACCCTCTTTTTGTCCTTCTGCACCTCGGCAGCAGCCTCATTTTGAGTAAGAGAAGCTGGAGCGAAGCACAGTGAGGACTTTAATGGACTGGGAGGTCAGAGTCAAAGCAGCCCAGGTGTAGTGTCATGTCAAAGTGAAGGAGCAAGGATGAGATTAGAGTTTCCATCAGCAGCATCATCACTGGATGATTATGGCTAATACCACCTTACACCCTATATCCTAACCCTAACCCACATCGCTGCTAGTATGAAGGCCCTGCTGGCACCCGGAGCCACTGACGGGACAGAAATGTTCGGGGCCCTGCCTCGGCCCTGTCTCAACACAGGGAACTTCTCCCTCAAGCATTTAGAGAGAGAATCAGAGAGAGGAAGAGAAGTCATGACGGAAGGGACCTGGATTGTTTTTTGTTTGTCTTTTTACAATGTGGGAGCTTTAAACTTGGAGTAGTGAGTTAGTGTTTTTGCCTTTCTGATGTCTCTGGAAGCGCATCGCAGGACAGTTCACCAGACTGGCTGTCGTCCGCCAGCTCTTTTTCCCCACTCCCTAACCCTGTACCCCACCTGTCAAACTTGACCCCACACTCACCCACCCTCCAAACCCTAGTCTTCTCCTACCAGTGGGTTTTCTAGTGCCTTCCTGTTGAAACTTATGCGGTTCACTCGCCCGAGCCATGGTAGTGTTTACCCTATATCCCAACCCCACCCTAACTCCTTAACCCTTTAAGTGAACAATTTAAAGCCTTAGAGTAGTTTTTCTATTTGATGGAGATGTGGTCGTTATTTAATTGGCAGATTTTTCAGTGAAGCAAATTTTACTATGGACTTAAGTTTAAAGGATGTCATCATTATTGGATACGCTCTGAAAAACTTCAGCTTTGTTGAAAATAAAGCTCACTGAAATTAAATAAAAACCCTTCCCTTACCCCGCCTACAAATGTCGTAGAGGGACATTCAATGACATACCATTGGATGCAGAATGGTCGGAAATGGGGGTAGACGCCGGTTCCATCATGATACAATCTTCCTGTCAAGAGTTACTCTAGAGTCTAAACTCTAGTTTTTGACACGCCCCTCCAAAATCCAGCAAAAGTGCACCAATCCCACTTGAAATGGGAAATGGCAAAAACCAGAACCCTAAAATCCCGCTCCCGAAACCCTCAAACCCTCTTTGTGATTTTCCTAAAAGTCCCTTTGCCCCTTCTGACCAGAGTAGCCTTTGTCTTGATCTGACCCCAGTTTGTGCATCAGTTCTGGTCATTATGTCCTTCTGCAGTTTAAACAACAGTTCCCAGCTGTGAAATAAGTTTCTGCTTGAGAAATATGTGTTTTGTTTTTTTTTATATAAAAATGCTTTTCAGATTCTGTGGGCAGTCTGGGGTCAGCCAGGTCTTTTCCCCCTCACCTAACCCCTAACCCGCATCAGGTTGACTGGAAATCCTCCAACGGTGCCACCCCCGCGGCTCTACCACCTTCCAGTCAAAAGCTATTTGGGTCTGCATCAGTAGCATTCCTCCAGCTGAACCACTCTCCTTTCTTTGGGAATGAAGCCGAGAAGCCGCTGCTGCTGCCCAAAACTCAGGTTAGTTGACCTCTCTGATTGACCTGGAGTCTGCTCCAGTGCGTGATATACAGTTTTTCTCACTGTGTTTATTCACTGTGGCAGGTGATTGACAGTGCTGTGAAGGTTCTGGACCAGATGCCTCCTTGTGCCACCCGTAAGATTGTGGTGTTTGTAGGAGCCGGTCAGGTGAGAATAGAAATAAACATTACTGTCAGCTCATTCATACAGTCTCTGACTTTACACCTGACCCATGTCTCCACAGTGGCATCCTCCTGAGTAGTGGTGGGTAGCGGCAGCGGTGGAAAACTGAAGACAAAGGCGGTACCTATCACCTCGCGACAATCCTCATAAATGTATGTAATTCCAGAAATTTGCACTAAAATGTATAGAAAGCTGTTTTTCTTTCTTTAGTCTCCACTCGCCCTGTCTGAATATGGATTCCAGATATATGGTGGACAAGTCGACGGTTGGGACAGTGTTTGTAATGGACGGCGGCTCAGTGGCGGAGGTTAAAAGGGAGATAACCTCTCCTAAAGGGAACAGACTTAATGGAACAGGTGGTCGAATATTGAAACAACGTGAAAAAAACTGGCCAGGGAGACCAAAAAGACACTGGTCCCACTGGGATCTTGAAGAGGGCCAGCCCTACTCGCTGCCCAGGCATGAACGGGCAGCTGCCAGGCGGCTTCATGCACTTGGACATCAGGAACCCAGGGAAACCCGGCTCCTCCGGGCTGCATGTCGAACGGTCCTTGGGCAAGACACAGTACCACTGTTCCACCAGTGTATGAATGGGTGTGAATGTTAGTTTCTGTTTGAGCACTTAGGTTCAGTGTATGAATCTGTAGAAATTCACTATACAAATACAGAGCATTTACATTTACAGTGGTCGATCGTTTTCCACAGATGGTACAGACCAGGGGGAACATATCCACTGTCGTGTCTGCAAAGAGCAAGACTGCTCTATCATATCAAGAATGCTGTATCATAGTTTAACAAAATAAAAAACTAAAATGTTTATATGTGAAGACAAAAACATGTAAAAGAAAGAAAAAAACTTGAATGTTGGAAAAGGTGAATGTTGGAAATTAGTCTTTCTGAACTTCTCCGCTTAAAAAAAAAACCAAAACTGCTGACTCAATGAATCGGCACGGGAATGTGTGGGGAAGTCAAACTGGCGTTTGAGCGAAACACCTGCAGGAAGTTTGGAGTGAAAATAATTAACAAGAAGAACTTTAGTAAATCTGGCCAGACTGCACCTCTGCCTGTTATTTTGTTCAAATTTAAAATTGTTCAGTTGTTCAAGTTTTCTGTTCTTTGTTTAATCTGTTTAAATAAATAAAATTTAAATAAAAAATCTTGTCAATATATATTCATTTAGTTAGATCCTTCTATTCAAGAGACGACAGAGTTGAACAACCAGTCAAATAACTTTTTAGACACCACTGTGTTTAAGGGTCCAGATTCCAAATTGGACTTAAAAGTGTTCTTTTAATGCACAGACACCTATGCTCTGGTCCAGAAGAGCCAGGATTCCTCCCCCAAGTCCAACAGTGCCACCTTTTGGCTCCACCACCTTCCTGGTAGTCAAGAATGATTACACAAGAGGTGCTCCTGGATTTGTCCATCGCCATAACTCCGCCTACTGTGGTACCATTCAATGTGGTAACCAGTTTCATCTCTCTATGAACGTCTTGTCCTTGATGCTTGTCCACAAGGATCATCACTTGATGATCGTGGCCCCTTCCATTTGTACTCACAATGAGTAAGCTCTCTCATTCTGTCTCTAAAATATCAGCATTTGTCAATACAGATTTGCTTTTATTGCCAATTCACTGGATGATAATTCTAAATTATTTGGATTCTTAATAACTTCCATCCACCTGTCTTTGATACAACAATATACAAGATTGCATTCCTAAAAGTTAAGGATGGTGAAATGATTAATTTCACTACACCCGACCACTCTATTTGAGTGTAATTTGATGGTTTTAAAATAGTTCATATATTGCAGGTATTTAAAGTGGACAATTTCCTTTGAGTCCTTCTCCCCTTACTTACCCCCAGCCTCTTTTATGCCTTCAATTTTAAAATACTACATCCTGCCTTTACAAGGCGTACTCTGCCTTGGCAGGACAGGAGTAGTTAATTTAGCAATGATTATGTTTCCTATATAACTTGCTTGAATTATCTGTCTGTTTACGTCATGGTTTTAAGATTTCTTTTATAATTTGAACACTATCAAATCATGGTGTGCTTATTGTGCTGTAACTGTATAGAAACGAAGCAAAACCTCATTTCATCTAATAAAGCAGGAATAAGCCGGAAAGCCTAAAATTCAAAAACTCCCAGAAGTCTCCCTGCAGTCAGAAATCCATCAGAGGTCAAAAAATTCAAGATACAGGCATGATTCTGACATATGTTATCCAACTTCCTGAGAGCATCCGAGAACAGCTCCTGCCTTATCTCTAACCCTTTCCGTTTCCAAGTTGTGGCCTTCCAAAATTTGAGGTCAAGAGGTCAACACTAGCACAGCACCCAGTATACCCGTGCAGTCATTCGGACATGCAAACTGATCATTTGAGACATTGGCTTGATTTTGGGTTCAAGCACTGCATTTTTGGTCAAATATCACTGAATCAGTGTTGAAAGGGGCCAGGGCTTTATCCATTATTATAGATGAAATTATGGATTAGGTCAAATTTTGGAATTCATTTGTGATGCAATACTGACACCTACTGGCCATTTGCAGAACATGGAATTGAGAAACAAAAAGTTGGAATGTTGGAATCCACATAGCTGTCTATTAGATGAAAATGTGGTTTTTAAATAAGGAATCGGTTTCCGGGGCGCTTCGGGTGGTCCTGACCCAGGTATCCATGCGTCCGGCTCGGCGGCCGCTATCAGGCTGGCTCTGGGGCTGTGTACTTTATTTATTGTTTATATGTGCATGTTTTAATTTTTCATGTTAATATTATTTATATGTATTTCATTGTAGTGTGACTGTTACACCCGAAAAGAAGACATGGTGGTTTCAGGTGCCAGTTTCAGTTTAATTTGCTGTAAATACAACACATCCTTGTGGACTAGGAACCCCTGGTGATATGCTTTGCCCTGATCCAAAACTGAAAACCAGGAGCTGCCATGCAGGGAGTCAAGCATATCCTGGATCCTGGGGATCGGGTGCCTATCTGGTACTGATTTCCTGTTAAGTTCTCTGTAGTCACAGCACAGCCTCAATTCACCTGACTTTTTCTGAACACAGACGATTGGAGAGGAATAGGAGGATCTTGACTCTGAAATCCATCCACGGTTTAGAAGATCTTGAAGATATTCCTTCACCTCTTGGTGCAGAGGTTTTGGCACTGATATGTAGGTCTTTCGAACAGGTGTGGTATCATGTAGTGTAATGTGCATCCTCAAGGTGGGTATGCATCCCACATCCTTATCATCATAAGCAAAAGCATGGCATTCCTCTCGTAGCAGCTGTTTCACAGTCTGTTGCTGGTCTTCACTGAGATGATCTAGTTTAACTGGGGGGTCCCACTGTGGTGGCTTGTGGCTGTGCTGTTGGTTGTTTGTTACCACATTTAGCTGGATGGGATTCTGCCGGGTGCCTTGTCCAACCGTCTCTCGTGCCTCATCAGGGGGTTCCACTGTGATGGGATACACAGATTTTATTTCTTCCAGGTGCCCCAGAATTGTGCTTGGTGTTCAGGTGACGTCAAGTTTGGTGGTGTTAGCAATTGAGACTGGGATGTATACTGATCTTCCCTCACTGATCGTGACCAGTCCCTCTTGGATGACCAGACCCTCAGGCAGTTGTTTTAAAACATCTGGAACAAATAACAGGCTTTGTCCTGCAAACTGGGCTCCGACATGTGCACGAGCATATGTGGTTATCTGCTCGGCGGCCAGGCGTATTCCCCTCTTCCCTGTCTGTGCTGTCCCCACACTTTGGTTTGAATCTGGTGTCTGTAGCAACTTCAGCATTGATTTAGCGGTTCTCACTGACACTGAAAACATTCTGCTGATATTCTGAATGTTTTGTGCTTTTGGCTGCTGTGTGCCCCACTTACCAACTACTTCCTCAATCACATTGAATCCAATGATAGGTTGTTCCGCAACGTTGGCATCGCTGGATACTAACATGGGGACTAGGAGTGTCTTTTCTGGGTGAGTGTCACAGTCCAAATAAAACTCTGTTTCAATCCACCCAATGTATGGGATTTCACTCCCATTTGCCGCTAAAGCAACCAGAGGCTCTGTTCCCAAAAGCTCAGAAAGTGGCCTGATATCAGTGTGTGGGAGGTGTTGTTTCCGCCAGTCATTGTTGATGAGACTCGCCTGAGCTCCAGTGTCCCACAGCGCCTCCACTGGTACATTGTCCATGTGACACTGAACCATGCATCTTCTTCCAATGAGACTGATGAGCTTGGTCTGTCGTTGTGAAGGCCTGTAGCCAGTGTCACCACTAGCTTTGCTGCTGTCCGGCTGTGAGGTGGCTGAGAATATGTCTGTGTGGTCACCTGGAGGTGAGGTAGTGTTTTGCAGGGAGACAGCATTTACCTGGGACCTGGGGAGTGGCTGGGCTACTGTGGGTCCCGGCTCAGCAGCCCCCTCCCGTTTCCCTGCATGAGTCTGTTCTGTCTGCAGCCACGAGAAAGATGGCCTTCCTGCCCACAGCGATAGCAATGTCTACATGTGTCACCAGCCTGAGCCTCTCTGCATGCCTGGCATCCTCTAGCCCATCTTGCAGCTGGTGATGACCGGTTGTCTGTACTCAGCCTTGGTTTTGTTGCTTCCAATGTCTCTCTGAACATTTTCTTCACTTCCAGCACGTCAGCCTTCAGACCCTCTATAAGTTTAGCAGTTTCTGGATCTGGCCCTTTACAATGCACTTGTTTTTTCTTTGTTGAGGCTGCATCCCCAGTCAGCTGTGTTTCGTCGTTTATGTCCATTTCACTCTTTATAGGCAACTGACTGTTGCTGGGTTGCAGACCAGTATGTATCTCATTTACTTTAGGTGGCTTGACTGTAATGTTTCTCTTAAGCGTGTTTTGTCTCTCTAACTCAAGACTGGCAGCCTCATTTATCTTTTCTATCAGTACCTCATCTGTAACGTTGGGGTCGCTAAGGTGGGGTTTCAGCTGGAATTTCACTGCCTCACTAAGAAGGCCAGTCTCTTAACAAGCGCAGGAATTTACGCCGGATCAAGTCTGGGCTGAACTGTTCTCCTTTGTCTCCATCACTGGACTTCCACAGCAGTTTCTCACTGAGCTCAATTGCCCTGAACAAAAAGCCTTGAGCTGATTCTTTGGGGTCTTGAAATATGTTCATGAGTCTGTGAAGCAGGTCAGATGATGAGTCAACTTTATAATGTTCTCTCAGAATGGTTCTTAGCGTGGGGAGTGTGAGATCTCGCTTGACTTCCAGCAGATCTCGAAGGTGGAGGCCAGGGCTTACTGCTTTAATCACAGCCTCAATGATTTCTTGAGGCCAGACTCAATCTGGTTTGTCAAGCTAGTAAAGGACAACTTCTCCTTTTGACCAGCCTCACCTATCTGGCCCCAGATTCGAAAATCTTTCCTCAAAGTCACTTCTGGTGCTGTAAGGGGTGGAGGCTGATTCACTTCCCTCTCTTTCATTGCTACAGTGCTACTTAGCTGGATCCCCAAAGCTTCAATCTTTTCCTCCAAAACACGGCGGGCCTCTGCCTGCTGAAGCTGTTTATACTCTTGTTCCAGTCTCTTCATTTCAATTGACTCAGTTTGTGCTATTTCTGCCTTGTCGACAACATGTTCTTCCAATGACTGTATGAGTAATTGGAGATCGCTCATAAACTGCTGGAACACCTGAGACTCCTGACTCTCTTCAATCTCATCCAAAGTACTCTCTGTTAACCGAATCAGGGCCCGACGGGACTGTCCTTTGAATCCCTCACCTGTTGGTTCACTGCACTTAAGATGCTGACACACCTTGATAAGTTCCGGTTTCCCAAGTGCCCACAGAGCTGCGCTGATCTCATCCTGGAGTTGCTCCATCATTACCTTGTGTTCGTCTTTATTCGT
This sequence comes from Lepomis macrochirus, assembly GCA_024633595.2. Classification (NCBI taxonomy): domain Eukaryota; kingdom Metazoa; phylum Chordata; class Actinopteri; order Centrarchiformes; family Centrarchidae; genus Lepomis; species Lepomis macrochirus. The sequence continues at coordinate 70,284 of JALXJV020000004.1, read as the reverse complement.
CTCTTGACAAGGGACTGTGTTTCTCTGTCTTCCTAACAGTCCCTCGTGGCTAGCTCGCCAGAATGTTACACCCGCAAAGAAGACATGGTGGTTTCAGGTACCAGTTTCAGTTTATTTTGCTGTAAATACAACACAAAGACAGTCCTGAGTGAATATCGGCTTCACCTGCTGCTTTGTTGACTGTCTTACGCTACGACTGGGCTAACTTCCTTGTGTAAAAACGGGATCATAACCACAATAATTCTGTCACAATGTGCAAACTGTCCAACTGAAATTAATTACTTTACATAAAAGGTTCAGTAACAAAGTAACGTTTTTATCACAGAGTTAAATGTTCAACCAGTTTGATTCTATCAGCTCAAGAGAACACAAACGATCTGTATCCTGCATCAAAACACTACAAGGTAAATTCAGGTCACTCATGTTACAGTTTCCATAAACGATACACCTAGTGAGCTTCACCAAACGCACCGTAGTCTGCTAACATGAAGTTACTGGAGCTGGTTAGCTTCATTTTCTCCCATAACATCGTTGTAAACAGTAAAACATTTAACAATTAATAACATAGTTAACATGAACATGTATGATGCTTGTGCACTTCTCTCACCTGTAAATACAACACAAAGACAGTCCTGAGTGAATATCGGCTTCATCTGCTGCTTTGTTGACTGTCTTTCGCTACGACTGGGCTAACTTCCTTGTGTAAACGGGATTATAGCGCCAGTCACTCCAGTACTAAAGCCGCTACTGCCGCCTGCTGGCGGGCATAAGTATAGCTCTTCTGCTTCTTAAAGTGAGTCAGGTGAGTTTTCTAACGATTAACAGCTACACAAGCATGCTTAGCCCTAATAAACAAAATGAAAATGATGGGGGGGGGGTTATGGTAACAATCTTAAGTAATACACATACACTTCTGGAACTAACCTTAGCCACTGGAATAACCAGGGCTCCACATGACTAATCACATTTCATATGTTTAATTTATTATTCTTAACAGTGTGGCTTTAATTATTAGTGCAGAATTTCTGCTGCAGACTACACTTTTGGTCACTAGAGGGAGCCAAATGACCATCATACAACATAATAGCAGCAGTCATTGTGTTTTTTTCTTGCTTTCTTGTGTAATTTATTTGTAGCTTTGGCAACATAGCAGTTTTACATTAATGCCAATAAGTTTGGGGGGGGGGGCTTTCCTGCATTCTGGAAACATTGTCTGCACCACTTTATGGAGTGAAACGTCTTTATTTATATGAAGGGGAAAAAAAATAGGGTGGCAGGTGTCAACTCAAAATATAAAAATGTAACGGAATATAATAGTACTTGTAATAGTAGTGATCAGCTTTTGGACAATGCACATTTGTTTTTTTTCTATATTTCAATTGCATTGCATGTTTCCTTACTGTCCATTGTTTCATTTGTTATTTAACATTCTTCTTGCTGTTGTTCAGAAATGTTTTAACAAAAGCTTTTAAAAAGTGATGGAGACATCCATCCCAGCGTCCCCACTGTAGATCACACTTATCTGTCAATACTTTTAAATGTCCCGCCCCATCCAGGCTGTGGTTGGTCGGTTCATGACAAGTGACATTAACTAGCTACGTTCAGCACAGGGCTGCTTGAAAGGCACCTAAGCTTCTCTTCTCCCTCGTCTCTTTCTGCCGATAGAGTTTAGCAGGCAGGTGAGAACGGGGACAGGTGAGCGTCACGTAACGCCCAGAGAACCTGATATGGAGAGGACCGGCAGCTTGGGAGAAGTCAGAGTACACAAGAAAATGTCCCTGTACAAAGATGGAAATGTCAAGGTGTACCGCCCCACTTCAGGTATTGGATAGAGAGAGAGAGAGCGAGAGAGACGCACATGGAGCGACATCAGACATATTATAAATTCAGATGGTGGCTGAGACAGACCCTCCTGTCTTCCAGCAGCAGCTGAGGGAAGAGGAGGACAGGAGGGACTGAATTGTTTCACATTTGTTGTACATTCTTTCTAAACTTCACTTTGTAATATGTTGATGTCAGTAATATAATTTATTTCACCGACATTTTAGAATAGTTTCCAGTGACATATTAGTGACTTTGCTGCTCTAGAAACAAAATTGAGTTAAAAAATATATTATTGTTTCAAATAATATAAGCAATTATTTAGTAATCTACGGGTCTGATAAGAGCATCGATAAAAAGAAGCAGTAAGGACTACCAATACGTGTGACAAAAAATTCTAATGATACCCATCCCAACTGTCCCGATTTTAAAATCCTTTCCAATTGAATTTCTAATTGAATAGCCCTGCTGTACTGTATCTAACATGTACAAGCGTTGGAAAGATGAAATTAGAATTCACTAGCATCTCCACCCAAGCCTCCCTTCCAGACCCAAACTCTGTCCCAGGGCCACAGCCTTAGCATGTCCATTTCCCCCCCGGAGCTCCTAACCTTACCTGAAGCCTTTTTCCAAGGCCCCTATGGAGTCCGACACTGTGCCAGGAGACTCACCATGGCCCAAAACACCTTCAGACAGCAAACCTCAACAGCAGCAGCCTCATTTTGAGAAAGGGAAGGTTGAGGGAAGCACAAGAGGGGACTTCAATGGACTGGGAGGTCAGAGTCAAGGAGGTGAAAGCCCAGGTGTAGTGTCATCTCAAAGTGGAGGAGCAAGGATGAGACTAGAGTTTCCATCAGCCGTGCCGCCACCTGGAGCTGTCTCCCCCAGCGGAGGCCACCGACCCCGGGGTCACACCATCTCAGTGTCAGCCCTTCCTCCAGGAGGGAGAGGAGGACGGACAGGGACTCGGACCACAGTCGACCCGGAGCCAGCAAGAGGAGGACTGAGCCCCAGGTACTAGTTAAAATATGTTCAACTTGTGTGTTTTCAATTGAATAAATGTTAAATCTGACTGAATTCAAATCTATTGCTTCTATTGCTTATTTATTATTCTTAAAATTGTGGCCTTATTGACTAAATGTCAAGCAGAATTTACTTCAACCTGGATCATATGCAGCAGAATACACTTTTGGTCACTAGATGGAGCCAAATGAACATCTCAACACTAGTAATGATATTCTTTTCTTGCTAAAGAGCGAAGAGTGAAAAGTGATTAGCTGAGGACTTTATTTTAAAAATGCAAAGCTTTTCACTTCATTACACATCAGTTAACACAGGAAGACAGTAAGTATATAATACCAATCTACACCAAAAATGACCAAACATTAGAAGGATGAAATGCATTCTCAGGCGGTTGGTTTTTAGAGCCGACGTGCAACATCAGGTTCAGCTGGAGGTAGGAAGACAGAAAGCTGGAGTTCCTGGTCCGAGTCGCACAAAAGGAAACTCTACCTAGAGGTAGAGAATGCTTCCCCAGGCTGAGGGTCTGGTGGTGACGGAAGGGACAAGCATTTGTGGCTGGGGGAAGGCTCTTGCGGTGGCACTTAGGAGGGGAAGGGCTGGAGTTTGTGCTCCCACAGTGCTTGGACCCCATGCTCTCTGTTTGGGGGCTGGTAGGCGACCCGAGGGGCGTGGCACTAGTCGCAGCCAAATCTGAGATCCTACAAAAGAAAGGAACAGTCAAAACAAAAGTTACCGAGCACGTACCTAAATCCTGAATCCTTGCCATCACACGATGGCATGTGACGTATTTTTAGATTCCTTCTACAGCTTAATTTGCTCCCATCTTTTCACAGTATTCGATGCTGCCGTACATTACTTCTTAAGAAGCTGTATATTTGTAGCATACAGTGAGTTAGCCCTGTCCCTGCTATCTACAATAACAATAGGCTATGTAGAGTAAAAAGTGCACGGTGTACACAGGGAAGTTCATAAAGGGTGGTGTGTGTAGGATGTCTTACAAACAATTGGACAGGACTCACTCAGGTCTCTTTTCGTCCTTCAACATCTAAAAGACACGTCTCTTTGTTCACCTCACGTGTCCCTGATTGACTGAAAAGGGGCAGAAAACAAAGACATTAGGGTTCCACAGCCACAAAACTTTAACTTTTTTATCACTGAAGGGACAAAGTAGTTGTATTTCTTGTGATCATGAGCAAAAAAAAACATCCTACAAAATGTTTTCACTTTGTACTTATTGCGTGAAGAATCAACTGCAAGAAAATGATAATTAATCCAGGTTAAATGGGGACACATTTGATGAGTCTGTCATATAAATGAGTGAAAATAAACAGACTGTAGGATGATAATGTGAAAGTGCCCTCATGACACACACACCGCAAATCCATGGTACAGGGGTTTCAGTTATTTTGCAGGAACTCAAACATCATGACTATGTCTTACCGCTGGGTGTTGGCAGGGTTGGACGTGTGGATTTTCACCTTCAGCTGGCACACCAAACAGCATCTTGTGGAAGAGCAGAGCAACAGGTTTTTACCACAGCTGGATTCCTTCAGCAGGAAGCTGTAGTAGATGACGTAGCGCCACTGGCTGGGGATAGTCACAGCCTGAACGTGAAAAGAAATCATCTTCCTATAGGTATATTACAATTATCATTATCTGGAATACCAGGAAACATCAATGTTATGATGAAAATCCATATTGAAAACACTATAAATAATGAAAATTGTATGGACAAAGTCAGTCTGACTACATGTATTAACTTGCAAATACACAAGATTTGCCCATTATTAGGCTGCACAAACTCAATCAACTGTTGGCTCTATCGGCACAATGCCATCCTGGCTCCGGCTAAATTTGTCCACTGCAGAGGCTCCATCCTCCATCCTCCTCCTGGAGGAGGAATAAGGAGAAATGAGTGCGTAACTAAATATTTCAAAAGAATAAGGATTCAATATCAGTGTATGTGTAGGTTACAAAGACTCAACTGTTTTACCTAACTGTTTCTGTGGTAAAGGGATGATCAGGGCTAGCGTTACTGCATTCATCGTCATTTCAGATATAATATTAATTACAGGTGGAAGAAGTACTCTATTTTAATACGTAATTAAAAGTACAGGTACCACACAAAAAATGTCACTCAAGTAAAAGTCATCCAGTGTAATACAACAAAGTTACAGTGTACCTGGTTTTAAGAGTACTTAGTATCAAATGTCAAACGTACTACGCATTTGAATTTATAGATCTGATTAAAAGTAACCTATGTTTTTAAATTCAGGTTTGATTACAGCAGTGTGAGTTACTCCACAATGCTCTCACTACAACCTCCCCCCTTTAATAAGCCTGAATAGAAACCTCTTCTACAAAATGCACTGCTGGTTTGAATGGACCTCTGTACACTAACTCAGTCCTCATAAAGTCTGTTAAGACTTGAGGGCCAATCTGCTGGGTCATTTAGTGGAGCAGCAGCTGTTCCCTTAGGGTCTGAGCTGCATGTATCGGATGCTGGCTGTACATCTCTGGCTGTGCTCGCACTGGCCAACGAAACAGCATCTACTCTACAGACAGATGTAAGCACAGCCCCTCTGAAGTATAGATATGTAATGTTATCAGCTGCACGAGGCCCCTTGGCTCCCCAGGTTTCTTCCAATACATTTTCAAAGGTAAAATCTTTCTTCTATGCGTCTAGCAATATATGTTGTTCATTATTTACTCAGATGTGCACCCATGATGCCGTCTGCCCCACAGCATTTTCTGCTTTTCACCTTGCATTACTACTAATTTCCACATTTCCAGCAGAACTCAAGTGATATTTTCTGTGCTGCAGTTTCTTAACATTTTACTATATGATAGCATTTACATGCAAATACTCTTTATGTTGCCTTTTAGGTTGTAGTTTATCCTTTAAAATGTGTGCTACCATGGGAACTTCATTCGGCTGCTACTCATGAAGTCCGGGGGCATATTTTTTCTCCTAGTTTAGGAAAACTAGGAGAAAAAAGAAGAGAGAATCCGACTTCAGATAGTTTTTCTAGTTAGGAGTCAGAAATTCCCAGTTCCCAGTGGCCTTGAACGCAGCATATAGGCTAATACTGAAATGACATCAGCACAAGATGCCTGAGACTAATTACCAGGTAATTATCTAAAGTAACATTGTAATTAATTTCACTGTTAACAAAGAAATGAACAGTTTTACTATCTGCTTTTATTTCACTCCTGGAAAGACGCAGCTGCCGAGAGATCTGACATGCGCACTGAGACGTGACCGAACTGATGAAATTAATGAAATTAATAAATTGTAATAGATCAAGATTCACATTACACGCCGTTACACACAACACGGTCATCACGGTGTTTCCAAAAGACAGACAGTTGACTTTATGAACAAAGATAATTATTTTAGCGTTGATCTTGAATGTCACGTGTTCCACTGTTGACACTAACGTAGTGTAGCCAGAGGAGGCCCCGCCCACGTCACCTTTCGCGAAGTGGTCCCCCTAAAGGAGAGAACTTTGGAAGCTGTATTTACACGTCTGGAGAACTGGTGAGTGCGTTTCCATGAGTCCCTCTTTAATAAAACATGATTAAAACAGCCACACAGCTGTGGTGCCCGTTAGCTTTGACAGCTAGTCTGTCAATTTCAATTTCAGTTTTCAATTTGCTTTATTGGCATGACTGCAGAACAATATTGCCAGTGTCTGTCAGCGGTCGCTTAGTAAGCCATTATAACATATGGATTACATAGTACTTACTGCATGCTGCGCTGTGCATGAATGGTGTGGCCTTAAACTCAGTCCGCCGCACTTTTTGCATAACGTGCGCTTGTTTACATGTTTAATGTTTTGAACCCTACGCTGGTGCGCGGTGTCGATCCGGTCCGTGTAGGAGGGGAGCCGGTGAAGTGCTAGGGAAGCCATTTTCCCAAATGTAAACATATGTAGTCTCCCGATGCCAGCTTCCTAGGGATATTTGCCAGTCTCTTGTAATCAAGCCAGACTATTCAGGGTTGATAATAAATTCTACGTTCATGTCATTTAATAGGGGTTAGCTCAACAGTGGCCGCTATTTTGTTTATAAAAACACACTTCATGTTGCTTTTGCGAAACGGCTTCGTCAGGTGTGGGAGGCCTCGAGACCTCCCAATCTCAGTGAGCAGCATCGAGCTGTGACGTAGAAAAGACGCAGAATAATAACTTCGGAAGCCGTGTTTTCTGGGTCGGACATGAGCGCGTTTCCATGAGGTCCACTTTAATAAAACATGATTAAAACAGCCACACAGCTGTGGAGCCCGTTAGCTCCAGCTAGTCTGTCAGCGGTCGCTTAGTAAGCCATTATAACATATGGATTGCATAGTACTTACTGCATGCTGCGCTGTGCCCGTGTGGTGTGGCCTTAAACTCGGTCCGCAGCACTTTTTGCATAACGTGCGCTTGTGCACATGTTTAATGTTTTGAACCCTACGCTGGTGCGCGCGGTGTCCGGCGCGTGCAGGAGGGGAGGCGGTGACGTGCTTGGGAAGACGATGAGGCCCACTATGTCCAAATAAAGATTCATTTAAACATTAACTTTAGTCTTGAAGTGGTCACTTATACTGTTACTTTGCTAAAACAAGTCATGAAAATATCTGCTTGAGTGAGAGTACAAAAGTATTGTCTGAATAAAAGAAGAAAAAAATGGAGTGGGGGGGGGGGGCTTTTCACACAGGATCTTTTCTCCTAGCCGTTTATTTGACGTGGATGTGACTGGAATTATTTCAGCCACTGGTCTTCCTCAGGTAAAGGTAAAGAGGTGACCATGATGAAATGACAAGTCATCCACTCCTGATTACACCAGGAGAATATTCCTAGCTAGTAGCCATCAAGTGGGATCAGAAAATTCTGCATTAATATTATAGTCTGTTAAGTACACCAATAAGTAAAGACTGATTTAAAAATATGTTCTTTCTTGTTGTCTCCTTTAACAAATTATGTCTGAGCAAACAAATCAAATTAGGAGATGATGCCCTTTCCTAATGTATTGCCTATTAAATACAGATGTGTTCACTTTCACCTGTTGGAGATCATCTGTGGTTCAGTCACATCAGTTTGTCTCTGTGTGTGTGCACAATCTGGTCCCTCTACAACAGGCTAAACCACTGAGCATGCAAAACAGACACTGCTCTCTGTCAGCTCAGCGTCAGCACGGTTTACTGATGTACTGACTTCACAACCAGAGCCCGCTGCACTGTGCACTGAGTGACGGAATAGTTCAGTCTATTGCGCGGTGGCGTTTAAAAAGTCCATATCCCTTGAATTTGTTACAGGTGTAATGCTGCATGCCTCGCACTTGTTAAAAGTTCAGTCTTGTGTTTCAGCTGTTGACTATTTTTTCCACATGTTTGATGTTTGCTTTTACATCACACACACAGAAAATGACACTGAGAGAGTGCCCGGTGTGCCTGTTGGGATACGCAAATGTTCCCGGGCACATGAAGCAAGTGCACGGTGTCACAGACCGGGAGGAGAGGAGGCTGATGCTGGGAATGGCATCAGGAAGGTCAGTAAAACTGTTTCCCCACACAAACACACAGATGATTACAGCTGATTACGGCTGAGTCTGCAACCATCCACCTAAACTCCATAATACAAGTTTATGTTCCTTCTGGGCCACTGCGCTCCTCCAACGAACGGCACCTGGCTCTGCCATCCCTTCACACAAAGCGACCTCAGTCCCTGTTCTCATCTGTGACACCACGATGGTGGGACGAGCTACCGCACGCCATCAGAGCAGGGGCGTCCCTCTCTGACTCCTGAAAACGCTGCAGAGAACACTTCCTCTCATAACACCTCTAACATGCTTGCATCTGTAACTGTTTCTTCTTTCCCCAGCCAATTGATGCGATTTGTGCTATTAGCTCTTACCGGTATTCATTGGTGCTCTTACTAATAGATGTTGTCAGTTGTAGTGCTCGTGCTGTATTTGATGCTTTGTTGATGCATGTATAATGTTCCTCAAATGTAAGTCGCTTTGCATTAAAGCTTCTGCCAAACGAGTTAATGTAATGTAATGATTACTGTGCTTATGACGTCCTGACAATGTGTGACAATGTCGGTGTAGATATGGAGGCCCCCTGTGCTGCCCAGAAACGAGGTGCCGTGGGAGGAACTTCGTCCGGCTAGACTGTCATCTGAAAAATGTCCACAAAATGGAGGTAAGCTTTAGCTCTTTTATAAAAGCACATCGCTTTGCTGCCATTTTTTGCTATACGCTGATTTGAGGAGTCTGTAATGTAAATTATTCAGATGGTAGAGCGGGTTGCCCTTTAATCGGAAGGCTCCTCCAGGATGCATGTCAAAGTGTCCTTGGGCAAGATACTGAACCCCGAACTCCCCTTGGTGGCTGTTCCACCAGTGTGTGAATGTTAGCTTCTGTTTGAGCACTTAGGTTCAGTGTATGAATGCAATGTAGTGTAAAAGTGGCTGAAAAGACTAGCAAGGCGCTATAGAATTAAGGAGCATTTACATCACTGCATGTTCTGTGTTCACAGAAGGACAAAAGGACGGAGGTTCTGAGGAACCAAAGGAGGGCAGCAATTGAGTCGAGGCTCAATAAAATAAAAAAGGAAAAAAAAGAACATGAAGTGATCCAGCAGGCCCTGATGTCCATCGGGCAGGGAACGGAGAACTTGCATAGTGAGTTTGAATTTCCAAATCATGCAACAGGGTTCCAGCTTTGTAAGGTTAATGTCTCAGTAGCCATCCGGATCTGGGTCCTTGTGCACTGTGGTGAAAAGATGCATATGTGCATACACATTTTCCAGGTTTTTCTGTGTCTTTCAGAAGCTGATGGTCTGGAGAAGGAGGAGGCAGGTCCTCCTCTGTTTGGTGAAGGTGCCTCGACAGCGGGTGGATCACCCCCACCTCCACCGCAGCCCCGTGTTCCCGGGTCACCACCTTCTGTTGGCTATCCCTCACAGGACAGCGGCAGCTCAGTGGAGGCAGCAGAGCCTCACATGTCTCCACTGTTGCCAGTCCTGAGTGAGGGGAGCAGCAGCTGGTTGGACGAGTATTCATTTCAGGATCCCCTGGAAGTGGTGAGCACAGGTGCACAGCACAACTCTAGCATCTCACAGTGTGGGGCTCAACTTCTCTAAACATCTCTTTCTTCCTTGCAGCAGTTCATATCTAACCTGGAGTGGGATGTGGACGGCCTTCCAGATTTCTCCTGGTTTGATTAAGATCGTGTCCTCTGTTTGTATATTTATGTATATATTTGTTTATAATATTTAAAAATTTTTTGTATCTTTGTATTTATATTTTATATAAATGGTCTGCTTTTATAAAATGTATTGCTTCCTTTCTTTGTGTTCTTTATGACACCAGCCTTTCCAAGGGGCTTTCACGGGTTGGTTTCCTGATTTGGCTAAATTTCGCTCACTTTATTGCATCATTACTCAAGTAGCTGGCTACAAATTTCAGGCACCTGTAATTTACTTGGGTACATTAAGGTGGCAGCTTTATTTACCGAGCCCGTTACAGATTAGGATTTTTTAGGCACATGAAGGGTGTGTAAAACACAGATCCAGGGAAGGTTAAAGCCAGTAGTAAAACACAGTTTTATAAATATACCATAACATTTAAAATGACAAGATGTGCTGTGTATTCTTTAGAAGTTTTGGATTGTTTGCATTGGGCGCTGTAGGCATTCCTCATTTTCAGTTTCTCCAAATTAATGCAGAGCATTATTAAGTTAATAGTCAGGGCTACAGTGCCCAAATTGCACAAATTAGATGTTTCTGACCACTGAGGCCATAACGTCTTTGTAAGGACGTCTGACTCAATCTCATCCTCCCGGGTGTCAACAAATCTAAATAAACCAAGATACAACAAAAACAGTTGAACGTGGATTAAAAATCTCTAAACTGTTATTTAAGTAGGGTATCAGTTATTAAAGAACAAGAGTTTTAAAGAGAAGTTGAGTGTGACTTTTGCAAAACGTCATTATAAAATGTTACCACACTTTACGTCCTTTGGAGAGCTTCCTCATCAAAACGTCCTCATAACATCTAACAAAGCTCTACGTCCTTTCCAAAGTGTCCTCGTCAAAACGTTTTCACAACATAAAACAAGGCTCTACGTCCTTTGCAAAGCGTCCTCGTCAAACCGTCTTCCTAATGTGTGGCTAGGCTTAACATCCTTGCCAGAACGTCTTCACAACATGTGGGCAGGCCTTCTGAACTGGGATGTGCCCCAAATTGTGATAGGCAGTTTCTGTCCCCATATAAATACCCTAGCAAATTAACAGCATCAGTCTTGGAGGAGTTTTGATGCTGCAGAGACAAGGAGACACAACACAGTGGACAACTTTTTCTTCTTCAGTTTGGATTTCTGGTGAGTATGTCTTATTAGACCCTCTTTATACTAATCCAGAGAATTGAAATCTTTGCATAGACATACAGACTTTGAATGTGTGGTCAAATTTAGCTCCTGCTAGTCTAGAGGTGGCTTTACTACTAACCTGTAATAACATTAAGGCCTTACCTCTTGGGGTTTGTGTGAAAGGTGTAATGCTTGCAAAATACTTTTCACCATAATTTTTCATCATGATTTTCTTATGTGTTGCTTTTGTTTTGTATTTTGTTGTTATATTGTGAAGCACCTTGTGATTTTATCTGTGAAAAGTGCTACATAAATAAATTTTACTTTCTACTTACTTATTTCTCCATAGAAAAAGGATGACAATGAAGCGCTGCCCATTGTGCAGAGTGCGCTATATGAATCGCTCAGACCACCTCAGGAGTGTGCACGGTATTGCAGATCGTAAAGAGCGCTTACTCTTGCTGGGCATGGCTTCAGGAAGGTAAGTGAAACGCACTCACACGCAAACACGCTACATAGGCTGCTGATTACTGTGCTGAAAATCTATGACTATGTTTGATTAGATACGCAGGCCCACTAGGCTGCCCACTGCCTCAATGCCAAGGAAGAAGCTACATCCGCCTGGATCGGCATTTACAGGCCGTTCACAGCATGACAGTAGGCATTTGCACTTTTGTAAAAACAACTGCTATTGTTTTGCTGTCATTTCAGAGAGTAGGGGTGCAGACCTGGTATCAATGAGTTCTCTATAATGTAAGTTTTTCAGATGCCACAGATCTCACCCAGTGTTCTGTGTTCACAGAAGGATGCCAGGAAGTCTCTCCTGGAGGAGACTAAAAAAAAAGCAATTGCTTCCAAACTGTCTGCTTTAAGAAAAAAAAAAACACCAGCAGGTTCAGCCAGCCAGCCCCCCGCCCCAAAAAAGCACAGAAAAGACTTTGGTTTGTAAAGTAATAGTGTACTCTTATCAAGTACTCAGCCTGCATCGCCCTGACATTTCACTAACACTCTGTTCTGTCGTCTTCTCTGGTTTGCAGAGTACCTGGTAGCAAAGTTCCTCAAGATGATCTTGAGGTCCAGGCCGAGCGGCACGGATAAACGGCAACTTAAGAAGTCTGTGAAACATGTCAGGCGTTTTGTACGTCACATGTGGGGGATGAAAAGCCCTCCCCCGTCCCACCTCCTGTTTTTAAAAAAGACAGGGAAGGTCTTAAGGTAAATTTTGTTATTTTGATTTGGCTCTTATGGTTTGGTGCTGATATCAGTGTGACTCTCATCCCTATTCTTTATCTGTCTGTTAGGTGGATAGCTAAGCTGAAGAAGCAGAGCCCGGCAGAAGCCACAAGGGGCTACCTGGTAGCCATCAGGAGGTTCCTTGTGTTTCTGAGGCGGGAGGACTTCTCCCAGGTAACGGTGGACTCTGTCACTGACAAATGCGCTGTATGAAGGTTCTGTCTGCGTGAACATGTGTTCCAGGTCCTCAATGTATGACTGTATTTCTTCCTCAGGTCCGTCTGTCTGCAGCACAGATCATGTCCCTGGACAGGGTGGTGAAAAGGGAGCTCTCCACACTCCAAAAGCAGACCGGGACCCACCAGCAGGGGGAGGAGCGATCTGGTGAGTTTGTAGTTTACTACCACTACTAATACTGCTACTAATTTGTTTAATGATTATTGGCAACTCAGAGATATTATGGAATGCTTTAACAGAGAAGCTTCTCTCTCCAGAGCAGATCTGCTCCACATTCGAGCAGTGGTACTAATATGCTGTTACCGTTTTTCACTAATTGGTCTTTCAGAAGATGGGAAAAGGCAAAAAACCAAAACCCTGGCAAAAAGCAAAGAGGATGAAGAGCCACCAGCCCCACTACCTGATGTTCAAGGGTCTCCAACAACACCCGTTCCTGCTGGGTCACCTGTGCCACCTCCGCAACTGCAGCCCCAGCCCCCAATCCCGAGTGAGGTCGGTGAAATGGAGCACACACAGGAGGCCTTAGAAGAGTCAGAGGACAGCAGCTCTGGGTCGGCTGAGTCCGGAGACCAGTCTGATGATAGCAGCTCCGACACGTCTGAAGAGGCCTTAGACCAGTCTGATGAGAGCACCTCCGAAACGTCAGAGGAGGTCTCAGACGATTCTGGTGACAGCAGCTCTGGGACGGCAGAAATGTCAGACCAGTCTGATGACGGCAGGTCCGGGATGGCTGACACCTCCGAGCCACCAGCACATCAAGTTCCTGGGTCCACTAGCTACTCAATGGACACTGCAGAGCCTGTTGCAGTTACACCAGAGGCGTGCGGGACCTTAGAGGAGAGGGAGGAAAGCAGCCAGCAGGATGAAGATGACCAAAAAGTTGTAAGCACCAATGCACAACATAACACAGCATCTCACTATATGGGGGTGAACTTGTCTTACCTTATCTTTTTTACTTGCAGTTAAAGAGTCCTAAGAAGTTGCTGGGGGTAAGCCACACCACCTTTTCTATATTGTTACATGGATTTTTACACCCAGTCTATACATGTGGCATATAAATTATTAAAAATTATGTTTATTGCAGAGCCACATTACACACATGACACAATTGTCATCAGATGCATTATAATTGGATGTACATTAGACACTGTCAATCATTTCAAATACTCTCTATCAAACTTTGTATTAATCAATAAATATTGCATATTGTCAAAAATTCGATTATCTTATTCAATTTCATGGTTTCTCAAACCAGGACGGTGGTTATTGGCTACCAGCAAGTTCCACCCTTTTAAAACCTCTCCCATGTAACTTTATTTCAGCCACGAAGGCCTTATGTGTACCTTGGTCCTCGCTACGACCAATCAACACCATCACCACACCGGTCCCAGCCAATGACAACACAGGCACAGCAGCCACAGCCGCAACCGCAACCGCAACCACCGCCACCGCCACCACCAAGTGAAGCCAATTTAAGCCAGACAGAGGACACAGAGGAGACTGTTCCGTGATGTGTGGAGTGACACGATCACCGTCAGAATGGTAAATATATATCAGTGTTTCTTGTGACGGACATGGCGTCTAAATTATTTGTGTAATAAGGATAATTTCCCAGAAAACAGCTTCTCTGTTTTCCCTTTTGGAGGGATTACACCTGATTGCATGCATAATTAAAGCATACAAATGTGTTCACAAAAGACTTTCAGACTGGATTATACTTGAAATATTATCTTACAGACTGTAACCTTTTCCAGGCTGACGCCTCTCCACTAAACATTTCCGATTTCCGTTTGTTTGACTTTTAGATGAATGCCGTTCTCAACAGAGAGCCAGCACTTCTGCAGAAATGCCTAAAATTGAAGTTGACCATACACAATTTCCGGGCTTTGATCCTCAAATTGCAGACAGAGTGATTTTTTATTTTTTTTGTTTTATTTTGTTTATAGTATGTTATAGTTACAGTTTGTATGTTTTTTTTATTTATTTGATTGTAGTGTGACTAATCAAATGTATTCAGCATGTTTGTGTTCAAATTAATAAATGAATACTTTGAAATGAATACTTTCCTTTTGTCTTTTTATTTTAATTAGATATAGTTTATTTATCATTGCTAACATTGTGACTTTATTGGTGCAGAGTTTAACTCACATGCTGCAGAATACACATTTGGTCAGTAGATGGAGCCAAATGAACATCTTACAACATAACAGTAGTCGTCGTCCTTTTCATTGCTACCTACTACACGTCTCTGAGGGAAGTGTTGGACTTTTTACTCCACTAAATTCATCTATATAAATTTAAAGCTATTCTTGCACATTGTGTAAAACACAAGCTGTTTTTTTTACATATAACATTTGACATGATAAAGGTAGAGTTGTTTAAAAACAATGAATCCTTTCTAACTGACAGATTTAAATTGTTTGTGCCACATGAATATTTTTAAGCAGGGACTTGTTTCACAGCTGAGAACTGTCATTTCTTTAAACTGAAGGAGCAGGTTATTACCAGAACTGATACACCCACTGGGGGTTGGTTTAAAACAAAAGTCACTCTGAATCGTGTGCTGCAGAATACACTTTTGGTCACTAGATGGAGCCAAATGAACATCTTATAGCAAAATAACACTAGTCATTGTGTTGTGTTGTGTCATGCTATCTCCTCCACCACATCTCTGAGGGAAAGAGACACAGATTAAATATATCATCTTATCCAAAGATACAAGGAGAGGAGTAGATATTTTTAAATTTTGTTTATTTAAACAAAGACAACAAATAAAATTCCAAACTGGAAAATGTAGAAACTATATAAATATATTGCTTTTAAAATTAATCAGGCCATTGGCACTACAATTAAATAAAACAATAAGCAGATACAGAAAGGATTTCAATTCAATGTTAATGTTGCATGGATGAACTAAAGAGGACATATTTGTCTGACTGCTGAATGTAGAATTTAAAACTTCCTTTGATGAACAAATCCATGCCTTCATTGAGCTATAAACATATAAACATCAGTCGCCTTCTTCCATGGGCTCATCTTCATCATCTACAAAGTACTGGAGAAAAAAATTAAATAACAACTGCATATAAGGATGTGAATTTAATTGATTTTTAGTATGACTATACATTACGTTGTCATCTTCCTCAGTTAATTCAGGAGGAGGAGAAATTGGAGGAGGAGGAGGAGGAGGCACAGGCAGGTGGTGTTCCTCATCACAGGTGACCCAGAGGTCACTTTCCTGCAAAATGGCACAATACAACAGTTGTTAAACCTGACTGATGCATCACAAGTCACAAATATACAATAAACAATACACTGAGATGTCTCCAACTCCAAATTTCCAGCCAGTGATATAGCATTCCCTGCCCTGTTTGACATAATTCCACACTGTTATTTCAATGCACACTATTCATTTAAACATCAGTATGGAACTATTTAAACAACAATGCTGAGAGCTATATAATTAGCTTGAATGACAAAACTGTCTTTAGTCATGGTGTTAATAATTTTAATAATGTAATATTTTGCAATATATGAAGTCCTGGCATGGCTGCTGTGCTGCAACTGTAAAGGAAAAGTGTAAAAGCTACTTTCATCTCATCCTATTAAGCACAAAGTATTTAAATTAAAAAACTCAGAGTGCACTATGGGAAATATCAAAAAGTTGGACTTATTTGGCAACACAGTTGTCCACCTTATTTAGTCACAAGAGAGCCCAATACAAAGGATTAACAGTGTTCCTGTAAAGCAGGGTAATAGTCACTGGTCAATGTTACAATCATTAAAAAGCACAAAGCCTCAAAGTAGTATTACACATGTATCAGTAGGGCAGACCAAATATCACATACAGTATCCAATCTTTTTAACGGTTATAAATCCTGTGTTTTAAATTGTTAATTGCTCAGGGTTAATTTTTCATTTAAAAAAATACAAAAAAATCTACATGGACTGCGCTGACGCTGCACGGGGGGCTTACAACACATTTCCATCTCAGGGTGTCAAAAGCCTGATAAAGCGTCTATACTTGACGCATAAGGTATCCTCCTGCTTATGTATCAAAACACACTGTCTCACAGTTTAACACAACAACAAAATAAAATGTTTATTTCTGAAGACAACAACCTGAAAAAGAAAGAATGTCTTTCTGAAGGTTTATTGTACTACAAGCACCCTGATGGGTTTTTTCCTTTAGGCTTAAGATATATGAATTAAAAAGAAGAATGTATCTGTACATTCTTCTTTTTCCTTCATATATCCCATATACATATAGATAGATAGATAGATAGATAGATAGATAGATAGATAGATAGATAGATAGATAGATAGATATACAACCCCACCCCTGTTCTAGTACAATGTGACCTAAACCCAGCTGTCGTAATTTTTTTTATCACTAATCCTCAAAAGCTAATGTTCTTTAGTGTTTGTTTAAGATCTCAAGTCTCCCTCGATCCTCACACACTTTATCCAAACATTTTTTGTCCAGCATCTGTGGTTATATATTCCCTTATTTCACTGACCTTCATATAATGTGTAAAGACACTCGATTTGCACTGTTATTTAGGGGCTATATGTAGTTTTTCTACTAAAATGAATCCTTTTTTCATTGCCTGTGTGTGAAGGGGTTGTAATCTGACATTAAAATGATCCACTTGCCGGGTTTGGCTATTAACTCTGAAGGCAGGTATTCCTATTCCTATTCGAAGACTCCGGGTCGGATTTTCCGCGAAATCCAGTGACAGACACGTGCATGCGAGCCTCTTACGTTATCACTGACTTTTATGCTGCGTTCCCGGCAACTCGGAACTGGGATATTTCCGACCTCCAACTAGGAAAAGTACCCCGGAACGCCACTTGAAGTCGGATTTCCTACTTGTGAACTCGGAGAAAGAATTTGTACCCCGACTTCACGAGTAGCAGCTGAATGACGTCAGAAAACAATGTCAGCGCCCATGGAAGCACACTTTGTAAATGGTAAACCATAAACTAAACGGCAACAAAACGTATATTTGCATGTATTTGAATTAAAATAATAAATAGGATCATGCAGTAAAACTTGTTCTGCATGTATATTGATGTAGAAATATGTTTTACACATACGGTAGCTGGCTACAGTAAAGAATCTCATAAAGTCATCTTTTCTGCATAAAAGTTATTGTTAAAAATGCCAAAACATTAGGAAGTGTAACGGACAACATTGACTTACTTCAGGGCTATCAACTTGGGGTACACATAACTAGTAACGTATGGGCTACTTATTTCAGTTGTTGCAGTTAAACTGCCATCCTTTTAATTAACACCTAAGCACTGCTGAGGGTGCAACTGTGTGTTCACTTTGTCATGGTCACCCATGATTTTCGTTCACTTTCGGCGTCATGCACCACCATGCACCTGGAACGCTTTGATGTCGGAAGTCGGAAGTTTCAACTGGGAAATATCCCAGTTACGACCAGTCTCGAACGCGCCATTAGCACTCAGTCAGCAGCGGCGACACTGCAACTTCCGACATGGAGTCTGCTAACACTAAGAAAGACCTGCTCCCAGCACAACGCAGACTCCAACACAAACTCCACATAAGGATAAAAACAAAAACAGTTTTATCTGCTGAAGCTGTCGGGCCAAATGTGGCTTTCATCCTGTTGGACAGGTAAGCTGACATGACTACAAAGCATGAAAGATATATTTTGATTTTGTGCTTCAGTTGGCTCAAGTTAGGTAACGTTAGCTCGCCGGCTAACGCCGAGCAGTTGCTAATGTTGTCCGGTGTGCCACATTACTTCACCATCCAATGCAACCCGTGCTACTTCCCTTTGTACCACAATGTCAAAGTGTCTGCAAGAAATGATGTAACGGTAAATGATGTAAGCGATTTGTTTACTATCCCACAGTGATGCAGCCAGCTAACGCTACAGCAGCTCGGACCCGCCGCTGTTTGCTTCGTTAACATTCAATTTACATTAATTAATGTGAGTGTCACACTTTTGTTCTCTTCGCTCTTTATTATTATTATTTAAATTTATTCCGCTGTTTTTGGCATCTAACTAGTCCTGTACCGTTTGTCCTAGAAACTTGGTTCCAACTTCAAATTGTACATCTTCTTCATGAGATGGGTGCTGTGCGGCTGATATCTGTTATGGTTGATTTTATGTGTTTGCTAAAAAATGTTTAGTTTAGGAGCTATGCCCTTCCAAAGTGAAGGGTTTTACAGCTTTTAGAGTGGAGACAGGAAAATTTTGAACATCAGAATTTTTTTGGTAAACTGCTGCTAGTCTCTTATATTTATCTTATCAGCACAAAAAAGGCACCAAAATGTAGCCACATGCCTTTTCTCTCTCAAAATGTCAAAATGTCAAAATCCTGCTCAGTGTACGTTTAGTTTTTTATCCCTGATCCTTTATCGATTGGAAAGTCTCAGTCGTCTCCCATTCACTCCCTGTTGTAGCTGCAGGCTCAGGTCTCCCCCTGTCACTTATCCTTTAACTTGCTATATCTTCCTCCCTGTTTGGACACAAGAAGTATATTTTTATGCTCAGCTACTCCAAAATGTTAGCTGTAAAGGTTTTGTGTTAAGCAAATACACTTTTGTATCAAAACACATCAAATTGCATCATTACAACCAGGCTGCCTGGTGGTGCAGTTAGTTAGTGATCAGTCTCTTCCAATCATGGGTTCAAATTCTGCAGCTGGCACTAACTGGTAACTGGTTTCCACTCTGGTTACCAGTCTGTCAGCGGTTACCTGTCTGTAGTCACCAGCCTGTCTGAGGTTACCTGTCTGAGGTTACCACAGTATATATATATATTTGTATATAGGGCTGGGCAATACAACAATAATGATAATTATCGCACTATAACTTTTCTCAATATCAGTATAATAAATGTTCAATATATTGTAAATTCCTAACCCTTTTATCAAAAGGAGGATATAAATCTGGGCCTGAGAGCCATCAAGAAAAACAACTTTTACTACATGTGTATGTTTTTTTTAAAACTTTTTTTTTTATGAAGCCAAAGAGGGGCGGAGCCTTGTGTGTGTGTGTGGATGTGAGTTTGTAAGCGAGAGGGGAGAAGGAGAACACATTTCTCCTTCGACTCTCTTAAGAGGCAGCAGCCTCACCTTGCCTGTGTGAGAAAAGAGTTTCTACCTGTGCATTACTTTTTTTTTGTCTCCTTCCCTTTTAGGAAGAAGACAGTCCCCCTTCCCTATCCCTAACCCCCATAGCATATGTCGGAACCAAATCTGTAGCTTGCCGCTCTGGCCTCCCCGCACCCGCTACCCCTCACTTGACCCTCACTGACTGGAAATCCGTTAATCCGTTGGCGGTTCTCCACTGACAAGACGGCCAAGGCCGTCACAAGCGCCATGAAATGTTAAAGAAAATCAACGATGGTCTGCAGTTGCTGGACAAGGACAACAAAAGCAAGACCAAAGTGTGAAACATAAGGTTCCTCTGCCAACCAGCGGAAAGAGACTCATGCAAAGAGGAGACAAGAGCGACAGCGGTTAAGAAGGTCGTCAGTTTGAGCTTTCAAAAGAAACCAAACGACGTCTCTTTCTGACTCCAAGCCAGTGGGTTTATTTCAGGTTTGTTAGCTATTGGAACCCCAAATCACTGCCTGCCTCAGTTCGCCAGAACTTGATCTGAACTTGAGAGCCTACAGCTACTACTTATTTTTCGGGGTGGGACTTGTGAGGGACATTTAAACAGTTTTAATCTTGGCAGGGATTTTCAATAGTGTTTTAATGGCTCCATTTAAAGGTGGTTTGATTTTCTCCTGTGGTGTCTGCATGCCACACACTCAGTCCACAACAATGACGGCTTTTGCTTGCATCTTCCAGTGTTTCTTCTGTCAGCAAGTCCAGCAGAGCTGCAACTCTTCCAGACACCAACGAGGAGCCCTGCCCAACTGACATGGTGAAGATGAACAAGTCTAAGACCCTCCAGGCTTACCTGCCATCGTGCCACCGCACCTACAGCTGCATCCACTGCCGGGCACACCTGAGGGAAACCTAGGTCAAGATAAAGTTCACCGATTCTGTCGGGTTTAGGCACATAAAGCTACTCGGTCGGGTTTAGGAAAACACTCTGTATCGCATTTAATACAACAGATAACTGAAACGTTTGGTTCTCTCCCCAGGTCACGAGAGCCTGTTGGGGCCGTGGATGCCTGCTGGGGAGGGAGTCATTTTCGCGGAGGTCTTCCCATCCAGGAGAGAGGTCAGTTCAACTTGAAATTCCACCCCGAGTCCAACGGTGCAAAGCGTTTTGCTCTAGCACCTTCCTATCAAAATCATTTGTCAGAAACTCACTCGACTTTCGACACTTAGAAATTAGCTGTCATTTTCTGTCCGCAACTGTGGAAGGTGGCAGTATGGAGTGGTGACAATTGGCTTTTGAAAGTTCAGTTTATTTAACAATATTCCTGTTGTGGAAATGTAATTTTGCTCACATACTTAAAGGTCAGTGATTTGAAGCCTTACTCAGAGTGTGAGTTGATAAAAACCCGTGATGGCTTTTTGTGTTATTTTAAACAAGCTGAATTGCTTTTTGAATCATAAATGATGGCCTTTTTTATATTTTTTATACACTGCTGATTTACCGATAAAAGTAGTAGCAGACAGCTTAAGTCAATGAATCTAACCAGTGCCAGTTTTAGTTGTTTTTTTTTCTTTTGTGCGCACTCCACACATGCACAACCATGCTTCTGCTAACCAAACTTTTGTTATTGTGATTTAACTACTTGATGTATTTAGAGATGCAGTTTACTTAAGATCCTTTTTTTTCTTTTGTGTTTTAAAGTGTCAGGCATTGGCAGATTCTTCTGGAAGGAATGTTAAAGCGAGAAAATTCACATTTGTAACATTTCTTAATTAATAAATCATTTAAATCTGAAGAAAAAACAGTTAGCCTCAATCTAGGAGAAATATACTTACCTCAAGCAAGAAGAAACTTAAAGATTTTCCACTCTGACCAGTCTGATGAAGGAAAAATTACCTCCGAAACAAGGTCGAGTGAAGCAGGACCAAATAGGCCTGAATTGATAGAAAAAAGAAATTTACAGGATTTGTTCAGTCCAATTTTTGAAACCAACAGCAAGGGTAATGCACTTTTGCTGTTTATTTTATGGGAAATGTGGGAATTGCTTTAAACCTGGAACAGGGAGGGAGTGTTTTTGCTTTTTGGGGGCCTCTGGGGGCGCATCACAGGACAGTGCACCAGACCGGCTAACGCAGAGGATGTAAGTCGTTAGCCGGACCTTTTTTTTCCCTTACCTAACCCTAACCCCCTAACCCTGGAGGCCTTGAAGACAACCACAACAAAATCAGTATACTCAGACCGACTCAGGGACCCTCCGTCTCGTTTGTCCTGGAGAAAGAGCTCATTCCTCACCACCATGTCCCAGAATCAGTCAGCACAGACAACTGACTCCTTCAGCCAAGATGTATTCAACCAGCTGTTTGATATGCTGGACCAATCCGCCATTCATTCAGTCCAGCCCATTGAGCTTAACTTCACCGACAGTCCAACTGATGGGTCTGCAGGAAACACCATTCAGATCAGTATGGACTGCATAACCATGCATGAGCCAGATGAGACGCTGACTTCGCAGTATACAAACCTGGGGCTCCTGAACAGCATGGATCATAACATTCAGAATGGGGGCTCAACCTCTACGAGCCCCTACAACAATGACCATGCACAGAACAACGTGACAGCACCGTCACCCTACGCCCAGCCCAGCTCCACCTTTGACGCACTCTCTCCCTCACCGGCCATCCCATCCAACACAGATTATGCCGGGCCCCACACCTTTGATGTGTCTTTCCAGCAGTATAGTACAGCAAAGTCTGCCACCTGGACGTACTCAACAGAACTCAAGAAGTTATACTGCCAAATTGCCAAGACATGTCCCATCCAGATCAAAGTCCTGACCACCCCACCACAGGGCGCCGTCATCAGAGCCATGCCCGTTACTATTTTTTCAGATTCTGAACACACCAGTTACTATGGATGTCCCAGATGAACATTTGATTTGGGCATAGACAACACATCAAATATGCTGTATTCAGTTGCAAAGTTCAGCAGTGTCAACAAGTTCATGCATGCTGAGATGTTTGTGGGACTGCACTCTGCACTACGACAGTGTCCTATCCCCATCATTTTCTTGAATACATGTTTGATGTGGATGGACCTGTCATAGAGTTTGACAAACTGCAAGGGCCCTATCCTTAAAAAACACAAGGACTTGAGCACATACAGTCCGGACGGCATCCGTGCCCTCAAACATGCTGCGGGACACAAACTTGGCTACGTAGATGGTGGAAACTACCTTCTCTTGACTGTAGTCCTGGCTGATAAAACGGCACCAGACACAAGGCTCTTCAAGGCCACAGAGTTGCTGAATGATGTCACTGACAACTTCTGACGGTTACTTAGCAACCTCTCCCCAAAGGATATGAGCAGACCTACAATCCAACAGAAGATACAGGATTTGTGAAGTCCAATTTTTTGAAGAAACGCAAAGGTAATGCACTTTTGTGTTTTATAATGGCAAATGTGGGAAATGCTTTAAACTGGAGTAGTGAGGGAGTGTTTTTGCCTTTCCGGTGTTTCTGGAGGCGCCTCACAGTGCACCAGACTGGCTAACGCAGAGCTTCGTAAGTCGTTAGCCAGCTCTTTTTCCCCTTCCCCTAACTCTAACCCTGAGAGTCATCAAGAAAAACAACTTTTACATGTGTTTTACTAATTTCAGGTTTACCTTTGATTTTTTTAAAATAATTTCTTGACTCATGGGGTATTTTTTTACAGTTGATGTATTTATTTTAAAGTTAATGTATTATTTCTTATCATTTTTCGCAAAAGAAGACTGATGCAGCTTGTCTTAAACAAGGGGCTGGAGACAGTTCTACAAAAATCCAAGTGGAACCACATAATCTGGCTCCAAAGCTTTTTCCAGTAACACCTCCCAGCTGTGAAAGGGAACCACCCTCAGCAGACAGTCAAGAGGAAGATGAAGAAGAAAGGACTGTCTTTTTTTCTCCTGAACTTTTTTAGGGCAAATGTGATGAAGGCAGCCCACAGAAATAGACAGAGACCAAATATTAGCAGTGACTGTTGAAACAGATTGCAGTGCAATGCAGAATATCATATTCAGTTCATACCAGTGCTGCATAAGTTTTCATATTTCACCATTGGTATTTCACAGGCATCTCCTGAACACTATGTTGTAAAGTGTCTATGTTACAAGTAGCCCACACACTCTTACCAAGCATACAGTAGGTGAGGCTTCAGCCATCTCAGATCAGCTTCTGAGTGTGACAGCACATGTTATTAAGGCCATTAAAGCCTGTTGCCAGTTAAAAATGCACAACTAACCAGCCGAGCTGATTGAATGAGCATTTTAACAAGACGACAGCAGCTGGTCCCCTGATGAGTCTGAAGAACGGTTGATAGCTGAGGATGCTAAAGGAGTGGTAAGTGTCACAAAAAGTCTCTGTGGGTAAGCCACAGCACTTTGGTCTGGATTGTTATTTTTTATACCTGCTAACATTACATCTTTACCCTTGCAAATGCAGATTTATTGTCAAACATTTCACACAGCCTCTATCAGACTTTGTGTAAATTAATTTACATTACACACTGTCAAACACTGCTTTAGCTTACTCCATTTCATGTTTTCTTATTCCAGGACAGTAGATATTGCGTGCCCAAGGACAGGAGTCCCGCTTTGTTGACAACTGTAAGTATAAAGAAAGAAATTCTTTAGCTGTACATGAATAATTTTTTCATACACAAGTCCTTACTGGTCCGCTTTTCCTGTGTTTCAGAGAAGGAGGGTTTTCAGGTACCCTAACAACCTCAAGGCGGATATCCGGAGAGTCTTCCGTGATGTCTGGAGTGATACAATCACCGTTGGAATGGTAAATATCAGTGTTTCTTGTGGCTGATGATGTCTAAATTAATTGTGTAATGAGGATAATTTCCTGGAGAGCAACTTCTCTGTTTTCCCTTTTGGAGGGATTACAACTGATTGCATGCACAGTTGAAGCATGGAAACATGTTCACAAAAGACTTTCAAACTTGATTATACTTGAAATATTATCTGACAGACTAAACTTTTCCAAACTGATATCTTTCCACTAAACATTCCTGTCAATATGTTTGAGTTCAATATCGCTTAATTTTTTCTTTTTATTTTAATTAGATATGTTTCATTTATTATTCTTAACAGTGTGGCTTGATTGGTGCAGAATCTATGCTGCAGACTACACTTTTGGTGACTAGATGGAGCCAAATGACAAATAATCTTATACAACCTTTTCCAAGGCCCCTATGGAGTCCGACACTGTGCCAGGAGACACATCATGGCCCAAAACACCTTCAGACAGGTAGCCGCAGCAGCAGCAGCCTCATTTTGGGAAAAAGAAGGTGGAGGGAAGCACAGGAGGGGACTTTAATGGACTGGGAGGTCCTCTCAAAGTGGAGGAACGAAGATTAGATTAGAGTTTCCGTCGGCAGTGCCGCAGCCTGGAGCCGTCTCCCCCAGCGGTGGCCACCGACCCCGGGGTCTTGCTATCTCAGTGTCAGCCCCCTCCTCCAGGAGGGAAAATAGGACGGACAGAGACTCATACCATAGTCGACCCGGACCCAGCAACACGGAGAAGGTCGCTGGACTGAGCCCCAGGTACTCCAACATAATATACAGAAATACTACTGCAGCCTCTGTTGCCTGTTTATGCCAAATAATTGAAAGTGTATCAACCTGAGTCAGCAAGCTAATCTTTGCTCGACTGCTCGTATCCCGAGTGGCAGCCTGCCAGTGAAGAAAAGTTCTGCAACCAAGTTTGAAGTTGAAAGATTGCTGAATGAAAACTGCTTCCTAAAACCTGGAATGAAATGTAGTCTTTTCTCATACGTGTTGCAAATGCCACTTGCAAATTGGTCAACATGTGGGTTATAAGCCTTGTTAAGTCCAGCACTTCTTTTTCTCTCTGTCTACTTCTTTTTGTCTTCTTCCAGCTGTACCACACTCCTTTCTTTGGAAATGAAGCCGCTGCTGCTGCCGCCCCTCTCTGACTGACCTGGAATCTGCTCCAGTGCATTATATACAGTGTTGTTCACTGTATATGTTTATTCGCTGTGGCAGGTGACTGACCGCGCTGTGAAGGTTCTGGACCAGATGCCTCCTTATGACACCCATAAGGTCGGAGTGGTGTATAATGAAATATTACTGTAAACTCATTCATACACTCTCTGACTTTACACCTTCATCCTCTCCACTCCCTCCAGGTTAACAATAAGGTTGCCATTTTATCAAAGGAGTATGGTTCGAACTGCTACGCTGTCTTCCTGACAGGCCTGGGAAAATTAATCCAGAGAGGGGGAGTAATGCAGGTGGGAGAGGACTAATCTTGAGAACTTTTACAGAGAAGCTTCTCTCACCAGAGCAGATCTGCTCCTCGGTCCAGCAGTGGCACTAAAATGCTGTTATTGTTGCCATTATTTGTCTAAAGCACTGAGTTACCGACACAGGTTCCTTGTGTAACCCTAACCTTGGAGGTTTTCTCTAATGTGTCTTTCAGAAGCTGGAAAGAAAGGAACCTGGCAACAAAGAGTCGAGATCCTGAGGAGGCAGGTCCGTGTGGCTGAAGCTGCCAGGAAATTACCCTCACCCCACAGCCTCATGGTGCCGGGTCACCACCTACTGTTGGTTGTCCCTCACAGGACGGCGGCGGCTCAGTGGAGACCGCAGAGCCTGGGACGTCTCCGCTTATACACAGTCACCAAATCTAGACTGGGACATCGAGGTCCTTCCATATTTCACCCTCACACTTTTTGATGTGTTTTTGGAGTTTATTATACTACTTGCACCCTGATGGGTTTCCCCTTTTAGCTTTAAGATATTTGAAGGAAAAAGAAGAACCCTGCCCCTAACCCTCAGCCCCTCCCCTAACTTTTTTCCCGGTACAAATGAGCACGAGCCTTTTCAGCAGGTGCAACCAAATTTTATTGAAAAGACAGGAAGCTTCCTCTAATCAACAAAACACGTTTGCCCTGTCTGTGGACACTGTGGTGTGTGTGTGTGTGTGTGTGTGTGTGTGTGTGTGTGTGTGTGTCTGAGGACATGTGTGCATGTATCCACCTATAACCCACTTGGTTGTTGCTGTGTCGTGCTGTAGACTCTGTGGTGGTGATGGAGGAGGGGTCAGGGGTCACCACAGCACACACCCCGTCTGATTGGCCAGAGAGTCAAGTGAGTTTGACCTCTGATCCCATCTTCATGTCTGACAAGTTAAAAAACACCTGCCGCCTGGAATGCTCAGCAGGGTAGGTACATGGTGCACTCCTTTTTTATTTTTACACACAAAGGCTGATATGAAGTAAACAAACTACCATGTGTACTACAGCATGGTAAACAATAAAGACAACAGATACATTTTCATTCACATGGCTTGTTGTGGCTGAACTGTTTCTAATACATACCCTAATCTAATGTCTCACCAGCATGGACAGCCTGTCTTCACCTGCGTCCGACATTTCAAGTCCGCCTGCTCTAAGGCAAAGTCTGCCCCACCTGTGGTCCTCAACATTGGGGGGTAAGGGAAGAAAGGGCCGGTCTGGTCCCGGCAGCAATGCCACGCAGTCTCTGGCAGCATTACCTCAGGTGCTACAGAAGGTGGAGGAGGCCACTGCAGACAGCCAGACCCTCAGCACTATCGTTTGTCCCTAGTCCACAAATTTAAGTTTGGTTCTGTGTACGAAACATTTATTGAAGGTTCTTTTAGTTGTTTTGGGGTATATTTTTATGTTTTTCGTTAATATCTATATTTTCTATTTATTTCATGTTTGTGTGACGGTTCAAATATGTTCGACTTGTGTGTGTGTGTTCCATTTAATAAATTTTTAATGTAATTGAATTCAAATCTATTGCTTCTTTTTGTCTTTCCATTTTGATTAGATATGGCTTATTTATTATTCTTATAATTCTGCTTGAGCAGAATTTAGTTCAACCTGGATCATATGCAGCAGAATACACTTTTGGTCACTAGATGGAGCCAAAACATCTCAACACTAGTCATTGTGTGATGTCCTTTTCATGCTATATCCTGCACCAAATGACCATCTTAGAACATAATAGTACTAGTCATTGTGTCATTTTCTTACTAAAGAAAAGGGCGTCTTCTCTGCCACATCTCTAAGGGGAAATTCTGGTACTTTTTACTTTTATCCATATAAATAACAAAGGCAGAGCTGAAACGAAAGGGACAAAAATGCCTTGTTGATGTCAGAGGTCAGAGGAGAATGGGCAGCAGAGGTGTTTCCAGGCTCTTGAAACATTGGGGGCTTAGCCAAGCCCAGAAATCGTTCATGTTTCCACCCCCACCAATTTATTTTGGAAATAAAGTCTTTAAGGTAAGGAGAAAATTTAGGTGGCTGGTGACAATTCAGAATAGAAAAATAGACTATATTAGAATGTAATTCAGTAATTAGCAGCTTATTCATTTTTTTCCCTTAAGTTACTTTTTTTAATATAGAGATTTCTTGTATTAGACTGCAACAACCATTGAGACAGGATACAAAGGATTAACAGTGTTCCTGTAAAGTCACTGGTCAATGTTACAATCATTAAAAAGCACAAATATCACATACAGTATCCAATGTTTTTTAACGGTTATAAATCCTGGTGGTGGTTATATATTCCCTTACTTCACTGACATTCATATAATGAGTAAAGACACTCGACTTGCAGTGTTATATAGGGGCTATATGTAGTTTTTCTACTAAAATGAATCCTTTTTTCATTGCCTGTGTGTGAAGGGGTTGTAATCTGACATTAAAATGATCCACTTGCCGGGTTTGGCTATTAACTCTGAAGGCAGGTATTCCTATTCCTATTCGAAGACTCCGGGTCGGATTTTCCGCGAAATCCAGTGACAGATACGTGCATGCGAGCCTCTTACGTTATCACTGACTTTTAGCACTCAGCAGCGGCGACACTGCAACTTACGACATGGAGTCTGCTAACACTAAGAAAGACCTGCTCCCAGCACAACGCAGACTCCAACACAAACCCCACATAAGGATAAAAACCAAAACAAACAGTTTTATCTGCTGAAGCTGTCGGGCCAAATGTGGCTTTCATCCTGTTGGACAGGTAAGCTAACATGACTACAAAGCATGAAAGATATGTTTTGATTTTGTGCTTCAGTTGGCTCAAGTTAGCGAACGTTAGCGTTAGCTCGCCGGCTAACGCCGAGCAGTTGCTAATGTTGTCCGGTGTGCCACATTACTTCACCATCCAATGCAACCCGTGTTACTTTCCTTTGTACCACAATGTCAAAGTGTCTGCAAGAAATGATGTAACGGTAAATGATGTAAGCGATTTGTTTACTATCCCACAGTGATGCAGCCAGCTAACGCTACAGCAGCTCGGACCCGCCGCTGTTTGCTTCGTTAACATTCAATTTACATTAATTAATGTGAGTGTCACACTTTTGTTCTCTTCGCTCTTTATTATTATTATTTTAATTTATTCCGCTGTTTTTGGCATCTAACTAGTCCTGTACCGTTTGTTCTAGAAACTTGGTTCCAACTTCAAATTGTACATCTTCTTCGAGATGGGTGCTGTGCGGCTGATATCTGTTATGGTTGATTTTATGTGTTTGCTAAAAAATGTTTAGTTTAGGAGCTATGCCCTTCCAAAGTGAAGGGTTTTACAGCTTTTAGAGTGGAGACAGGAAAATTTTGAACAGCAGATTTTTTTGGGTAAACTGCTGCTAGTCTCTTATATTTATCTTATCAGCACAAAAAAATGGCACCAAAATGTAGCCACGTGCCTTTTCTCTCTCAAAATGTCAAAATCCTGCTCAGTGTACGTTTAGTTTTTTATCCCTGATCCTTTATCGATTGGAAAGTCTCAGTCGTCTCCCATTCACTCCCTGTTGTAGCTGCAGGCTCAGGTCTCCCCCTGTCACTTATCCTTTAACTTGCTATATCTTCCTCCCTGTTTGGACACAAGAAGTATATTTTTATGCTCAGCTACTCCAAAATGTTAGCTGTAAAGGTTTTTGTGTTAAGCAAATACACTTTTGTATCAACAACACATCAAATTGCATCATAACCAGGCTGCCTGGTGGTGCAGTTAGTTAGTGATCAGCACCTTCTCTTCCAATCGTGGGTTCAAATTCTGCAGCTGGCACTAACTGGTAACTGGTTTCCACTCTGGTTACCAGTCTGTCAGCGGTTACCTGTCTGTAGTCACCAGCCTGTCTGAGGTTACCTGTCTGAGGTTACCACAGTATATATATATATTTATATATAGGGCTGGGCAATACAACAATAATGATAATTATCGCACTATAACTTTTCTCAATATCAGTATAATAAATGTTCAATATATTGTAAATTCCTAACCCTTCTATCAAAAGGAGGATATAAATCTGGGCCTGAGAACCATCAAGAAAAACAACTTTTACTACATGTGTATGTTTTTTAAAACTTTTTTTGATTTGTTCTTTTTTATGAAGCCAAAGAGGGCGGAGCCTTGTGTGTGTGTGTGGATGTGAGTTTGTAGCTGAGAGGGAGAAGGAGAACACATTTGTCCTTCGACTCTCTTAAGAGGCAGCAGCCTCACCTTGCCTGTGTGAGAAAAGAGAGTTTCTACCTGTGCATTACTTTTTTTTTTGTCTCCTTCCCTTTTAGGAAGAAGACAGTCCCCCTTCCCTATCCCTAACCCCCATCGCGTATGTCGGAACCAGATCGGTAGCTTGCCGCTCTGGCCCTTGACCCCTGACTGCAAGCTGCACAGTTTCCAGGAGTCAAAAACCCACTCCATGCTGGGCCGACTCTTCTACCTGAGCTAGCCATGCCGGCCTTACAAGGCTACCGAAGCACAACCTGTTGTGCTGCTCCCATGTTACAACTGGATCCACTGTGAATTAAGTTATCTGGAATGTTCTCTTTGCCTAGAATACATGGATAGCCCATCTGCAGATACAAGGTTATGCAGTAAGCCAAGATGAAGGCTGTCCATGTCTTTCATTCAAAGACTCACCACCCTCCTGCCTAGAGATCCCAGACCAGCACCTTTGGTTCAGGGCCTCCACCTCATGATCCTGGCTATGACCCCGAACCACCTCACCCTGAATTATTGTAGCACAGTGTTGCCTAAACCTAACTGTTATTTTTAAGCACTAATCCTCAAAAGCTAATATTCTTTAGTTTTGGGGTTGGTGCCTCCCCGTACCCGCTACCCCTCGCTTGACCCTCACTGACTGGAAATCCGTTAATCCGTTGGCGGTTCTCCCCTAAACGGCCTTTGTGGACGTGCATTTTCAAAGTGTCAAAACCCCACTCGTTGCCAAGCGGTCTTTGATAGAGGACCTTTTGAAGCCGGCTCTGCTAGATGTCCTTGCAAAGCCGGCTTTACAAGACGGGCCACGGCCGGTCGCGAGCGCTATGAAATGTTGAAGAAAATCAACGATGGTCTGGAGTTGCTGGACAAAGACAACAAAAGCAAGACCAAAGTGTGAAACATGAGGTTCCTCTGCCAACCAGCGGACAGAGACTCATGCAAAGAGGAGACAAGAGCGACAGCGGTTAAGAAGGTCGTCAGTTTGAGCTTTCAAAAGAAACCAAACGACGTCTCTTTCTGACTCCAAGCCAGTGGGTTTATTTCAGGTTTGTTAGCTATTGGAACCCCAAATCACTGCCTGCCTCAGTTCGCCAGAACTTGATCTGAACTTGAGAGCCTACAGCTACTACTTATTTTTCGGGGTGGGACTTGTGAGGGACATTTAAACAGTTTTAATCTTGGCAGGGATTTTCAATAGTGTTTTAATGGCTCCATTTAAAGGTGGTTTGATTTTCTCCTGCCGTCTCTGTGTGCCACACACCCACTCCACAACAACCACAGCTTTTGCTTACATCTTCCAGTGTTTCTTCTGTTAGCAAGTCCAGCAGAGCTGCAACTCTTCCAGTGCCAGCCCTTACACCAACGAGGCCGTCGGGCCCCGTCCAGCGGAAAAGGCCTCGGAGAAGTTGTTCCGAAGGCCCCCATTGACTTAACATTGCCTAAACTCCTGACTTTGGCCTCGGCTCCGGGACGCTCCCGGCTGGCCCGGGGACCCGACCTGGGCGTCCCCGCATCCGGCTCGGCGCCCTCTGTCGGTTGGGGCCGGCCCCGGGGCCCTCAGACCTCGCCTCGGCAAACGGGCCCCGGAAAAGGTGTTTGGCGGCGCTCCATTGACTTAACATGGGCTCGACCCCGGCGACCTCTGGCCCCGCAGAAAATCGCCTGCCTCCTGCCCGAGACATCCCAGACCGGCGCCTACGACCGAGGCCCGCCGTCTGACGGTCCCATCTGCGACCCCGGCCCCCTGTCCGATCCCTTCTCCCTGAACCTAACCTAATGTCGACTCCTCGCCTCCACCCGACCGTTGCGGCTCAGTGCTGCCTAAACCCAACCTTAGGTCAAGAAAAAGTTCACCGATTCTGTCGGGTTTAGGCACATAAAGCTACTCGGTCGGGTTTAGGCACATAAAGCTACTCTGTTGGGTTTAGGAAAACACATTGTATCGCATTTAATACAACAGATAACTGAAATGTTTAGTTCTCTACCGAAGTCACGAGAGCCTGTTGGGGCCGTGGATGTCTGCTGGTGAGGGAGTCATTTTCGCGGAGGTCTTCCCATCCAGGAGAGAGGTCAGTTCAACTTGAAATTCCACCCCGAGTCCGACGGTGCAAAGCATTTTGCTCTAGCACCTTCCTATCAAAATCATTTTTCAGAAACTCACTCGACTTTTGACACTTAGAAATTAGCTGTCATTTTCTGTCCGCAATGCGGCATATATGCTGCCAGCGGGACGGCCTCTGGCAGCTACTCTCCAATTGTCTCCAAAACACATCCTTCCAACTTGAAATTCAAGCCCGAGTCCAACGGCGCAAAGCGTTTTGCTCTAGCACCTTCCTATCAAAAGTTAGGGCCACGGCCGTGACCTTGCAAAGCCGGCTTTACAAGGTTTGCCACGGCTGCCACGAGGATCATCACGTAATGATCGTGGCTATTACCCCCTTACCCTAACCCTAACCCCCTAACCTAGCCCAAACCCCCAACCTTAACCTGACTACTTCAGAACACTTAAGTTCCTGTTGAGATTGTTGGCATTATTGTTCCTGTGCCTTAATATATTCATATAGGATAAATGTGGCGATTGATAAGTAGGCCATAAGTATTGGCCACTGTCAGAAAGGTATCACTGACATTATCAACATGCTGGGAGAAGATCAGCAGTTCATCTTCAAACCTGTGAGCTCAAAACTCACCGTAAGTTCTTTGGTGAAGGCCTGGGGTTGGTCAGCCACTCCTCTGCTGGGCTCCCTCAACGTTCTCCTACACCATCACCTCTGCTGCCCATCCTGGGTGCAGTTGCTCTGGCCGTGTCGCTGGGGAGCTGGCTTCGCTCCCTTCGCTCCCTCCTGTACTTCATCTCGAGACACACCTTTACCGGCCATTACGACCTGTTAGCTTCCCCAAACGGCTCCCTAACTGCCACTTGGGGGAATGTTAGCGGAGTATGGACAGACAACACACAAAGTATTGCTTCACAGCGGCCCGTCAGCCTGACTGGCTCACATCTTTTATTTCAACAAAAGGAAAGGGGACAATTAAAAAAAAACACAGTACGCTAACACACAGTTCAAAATACAGAAAGCCAACAAAACAACAGGTCAAAATACCCAAAGAAACACAAAAAAGGTGAAAAGTATATAAATAAGGAAGGTAGCCTATAGGAGGAAAATAACACATTTGCTGTAAGGGGCTTATCTTAAAAAAAATCTCGCTCTCTCTCTCACACACACACATAACACTAAAGAAAAGGCAAAAACATTAAACACGATGTCACATTATCATTCAGACACATCATCCTCCTTTGCATCAGGTAAAAGAAAACTGTACTGCAGCAGGAGGTCCCATGTCTTGAAGTCCTCCTCTGTAAAAAAAAAAAAAGGAGCCTTTTAAATACTGTTTTCTATCTCCTCTATATACTCCCGCCTCAGCTCAGGGGATGAAGAGCAAGAATTACCGTCGGGGCTGCTTTGCAATAATGTTACGCAGTCATCTGACATCATGTCGGCATCTTGGTCCGCTGTGCTGGCTCATGCCGTCACCGTCTGCAATGCTGTCGAAAATTAAACCTCGCTTCGACTGGAATTGGCTCTACTGCCTTCCAATCAAAAGTTATTCGAGTCGCTCGCCCGAGCGTTGGTTGCGTTTACCCTAACCCCTAACTCAGATCAACAAGGACAAGGAGGATCCTCGACCATATATATTATTAATAATATCACATGTAGCTATTTTGCTACAATTAGGCTTCACACAACAGGTGTTTGCTACCTGTCCTTTCTTTTCTCCGTGAGAGGCAAAATTTTGAAAAGTTGCGTGGCGCTGCAGAGAGCCCCCTGCTGCAGCCAGACGAACGATCACGAAGCGCTGACAGGGCGTCGGCCGTACTAGCAACACAACACAACGCTGAAGTTAGCTTCCGATTCGGCAGTTAAGGGGAAAGTTAAGGGGAACTTAAGTGAAAGTTAACTTACGTTACTGAATCTCCGTTTTTAGGACCTCTTACTGCTGTGGAAGCTGTTGTGCATTTTAGGCACAGCCTTAACGCTGTCTGAAACACTTTTTAGATTTGAAAAAACTTTATTTTATTTGTGAAAATGACAAAAGGGTGATTTCAATACTTTTTCTCCACATGCAGACCACGATCAGGTCCAGATCTAATACCACTAGCCTATACCTAAAGATCTCAAATCTGGACTAGATTACTCCAGAGAGGCTAAAGTTTCAATCAAACATAGTTTCAGATTTGTGAAACTTTTATTCAATTTAGGAAAATGCTTTAAATGAGGATTTCACAGCTTCTTTCAATCTGATGAAACTTCCTGCTTTCTTACAGTGCAGACGCTTTGCTGCTTGCTCTCGCCTCTCCTTGCATTCTTTTGCTTTTTTTCAGTTGTCGACACAACCCCTATACCGGAGACAGAGTGGAGCGGACAGGGCCAGGAGATCACAGAGCGACCCGGCCGCTGCTGGCAGCAGCTGAGGGAAGAGGAGGACAGGAGGGAAGGAATTGTTTCACATTTGTTGTGCATTCTTTCTAAACTTCACTCAGTAATATGTTGATGTCAGTAATATAATTTATTTCACCGACATTTTAGAATAGTTTCCAGTGACATATTAGTGACTTTGCTGATGGAAATCCTGTTGCTGCTCTAGAAACAAAATTGAGTTAAAAAATATATTATTGTTTCAAATAATATAAGTAATTTTTTAGTACGGGTCTGATAAGAGCATCGATAAAAAGAAGCAGTAAGGACTACCAATATGAGTGACAAAAAAATCCTAATGATACCCATCCCAACTGTCCCGATTTTAAAATCCTGCCCAATTGAATTTCTAATTGAATAGCCCTGCTGTACTGTATCTAACATGTACAAGCGTTGGAAAGATGAAATTAGAATTCACTAGCATCTCCACCACTTCTTGTTAATCACCTGCACTCCTATTAAGTGGGTTTCCCCACCCTTGTTTCTGTGTAATAAGCTGCACAGACAGTGATTTTGCACATTACTAACCATTTTGTGTTTTTGCACGTTTAATCTGTAAAATAATCAGCTATGATCCTTTTTAATGTCGTCCCTCTGCCTTTTCTTTTATAGCAACTCCTCTTTTTGTCCTCCAGTCAGGACGATGCCGAGAAGCCGCTGCTGCTGCCCAAAACTCAGGTTAGTTGCCCTCTCTGACTGACCTGGAATCTGCTCCAGTGCGTTATATACAGTATTGTTCGCTGTGTTTATTCGCTGTGGCAGGTGATTGACGGCGCTGTGAAGGTTCTGGACCAGATGCCTCCTTGTGACACCCATAAGATTGGAGTGCTGTTTGTGGGAGCCGGTCAGGTGAGAATATAGATAACCATTACTGTCAGCTCATTCATACACTCTCTGAGTTTACACCTTCATCCTCTCCACTCCCTGCAAGTTAACAATGAGGTTGCCATTCTATCAAATGAGTATGGTTTGAACCGCTACACTGCCTTCCTAACTGGCCTGTGGCACTAAAATGCTACTGTCATTATTTGTCAGATTCCTTGTTTAAGTCTAACCTTGTAGGTTTTCTCTATTGTGTCTTTCAGAAGCTGTGAAAGAAAGGAACCAGCCAATCAAGAAGCCTGACAACAAAGATTCGAGATAGTTGAGGAGGCAGGTCTGTGTGGTGAAGCTGCCAGGACAATTACTGCAGCTGGTGGATCCTCACCATCACCACCACCACCACCACAGCCTCATGTTGCAGAGTCACCACCTACTGCTGGCTGTCCCTCACAGGACAGCGTGGAGACCGCAGAGTCTGGGACGTCTCCACTTTAGACACAGCCACCAAATGTAGACAGGGACGTCGAGGCCCTTCCACCTCTCACACTTTTTGGGTTTCCCCTTTAAGAGATTTGGAGGAAAAAGAAGAACCCAACCCCTACCCCCATCCCTTCCCCTAACTTTTCCCCTGAAGGAGCGGATCCACAGCCATAAGTACCGCAGCCTGAACGACCTGGAGAAGGATGTGATGCTGCTTTATCACAATGCCCAGACTTTCAACCTGGAGGGGTCTCTGATCTACGAGGACTTCATTGTGCTGCAGTCTGTCTTCACCAGTGTGAGACAGAAGATCGAGAAGGAGGACGAGAGTGAAGGAGAGGAAAGTGAGGAAGAGGAGGAGGAGCCAGACGAAGGCTCCGAGTCTGAATCTCGTTCGGTGAAGGTGAAGATTAAGTCTGCTTTTTCTCTAATTTTTTTGTTCTGTGTAGGGAACATTTCTTGAAGGTTCTTTTAGTTGTGTTGGGGTATATTTTAGTCAGTCATTATCTATATTTTATATTTATTTCATGGTGGTGTGACAGTTCAAATATGCTTGTGTGTGTTCCATTTAATAAATGTTGAATATGATTTAATTCAAATCTATTCCTTCTTTTTGTCTTTGCATTTTGATTAGATATGGCTTATTTCTTATTATAAAATTGTGGCTTCATTGACAAAATGACAGAATTTAGTTCAACCTGGATCAAATGCGGCAGAATACACTTCTGGTCACTAGATGGAGCCAAAACATCTTACCACTAGTCACTTTCATGCTCTACCAAAAGACCAGCTCAGAACATAATAGCACTTGTCATTTTCTTGCTAAAGAAAAGGACATCTTCTCCACCTCATCTCTGAGGGAAAATCTTTTACTTTTAACTTTTATTTATTTAAAAAGGTTAAAACAGAGAGAACTGAAAAAATTTAGATTTTAAAATCCCCTTTACAAACAAAACAACACCTTCATTGAACTAAATAAATATAAACATCAGTCTCCTTCTTCCGTGGGCTCATCTTCATCATCTGAAAAGTACTGGAGGAAAAAAAAGATATAACAGCTGCATATAAGGATGTGAATTTAATACATTTTTAGAATGGACTAAACATTACGTACTTATCTCCCTCAATTAATTCAGGAGGAGGCACAGGCAAGTGGTGGTCCTTATCAGAGGTGACCCGGAAGTCACTTTCCTGCAAAATGGCACGATATTTAATGTTTCAGGCATACTTACCAAGTGAAGAACTCAAGTGCTGACAGAGAACAGTAAAATCTTTCTGCTGCAACGACAACAGTGTACTGGCAAGAACTTTAATGTTAAGCTGGTGCGCTTTGTGCTTTCCATTTCTGGGGGACTAAGGGACACCATACTTTTTGTTGCCACTAGAAATGTGGCAGTCAAACGAGGAGCTCAAGTGGGACTATGGCGTCAGAAAGTCATCTTTTGGAGGAGAGGGCCAGAACCTGGAATGGCTGAGTAGTAGATAGATCAGAAGCTTGTAAAATACATTTGTGTTCATGTATCATAGTTTAACAAAACAAAAAACTAAAAATGTTTATATCTGAAGACAAAAATTGGAAATTGGTCTTTTTGATTAAAAAATAAGAATGTTTATTTTTGTTCACTTTTGTTTGTCCATCCAAAGTATTCCCGATATAATTGTTTGTTAGGTTAAGAAAAAGTTCACAGATTCTGTTGGGTTTAGGATCATAAAGCTACTTGGTAAGGTTTAGAAAAACAGACATCATCATATTTAATGCAACAAAAAATT
Source organism: Lepomis macrochirus (assembly GCA_024633595.2). NCBI lineage: Eukaryota > Metazoa > Chordata > Actinopteri > Centrarchiformes > Centrarchidae > Lepomis > Lepomis macrochirus. The sequence continues at coordinate 32,430 of JALXJV020000004.1, read as the reverse complement.
ACAAACACGTGTGCAAGGCATGGGAAGGCAAGTTTATTTGTATAGCACATTTCATCAACAAGGCAATTCAAAGTGCTTTACATAAAACATAAAAGCAACAGGGAAATATAAAAACTGACAGTTTCAGCAGACCTGCAGTTATCTTGGAGTTTGTTCCAAATAAAAAGCTTAATTTCAGGTTTACCTTTTATGTTTAAAAATAATTTCATGAGTCATGGGGTATTTTTACATTTTGATTGATTTTGTTTAAAATGTCTTAAGAAGCAATGTTTTATTTTAAAGTTAATATATTATTTATCATCATTTTGGTGGGGAATTTATTTTGTAATTTTTACCTTTAATTTAAATACAACTGTAAATAGTTAAAAATGGTTGAATACAGTGAAACCTCAGAAAAAGACCAGTCACAAGTCGATGAAGCCAAAGGGGGTGGCGCTTTGTGTGAGTGTGGATGTGTGAGTTTGTAAGGGAGGGGGTCAAAGGAGAACACATTTCTCCTTCGACCCTCTTAAGAGGCAGCAGCCTCAGCTTGCCTGTTAAAAAGGCCAGCAACACATGGTACCTTCCACCCTCCATCTTGAAGTAGTACTTTCCGCCCCCCTCTTAGAGTGGTATGTTCCGTCTGCCCAGTGCAGTTGACAAGATCAGGGGGAGATCTGAGAGTTCCAATTAAGTTCAAAATGAGTGTTAATGCCTTTGTTTCCGACTGTTGCGTGCGTCCATTGAATTAACCACACACACACACCTACAACAATTTGGCAATAAAGAAGTCTTAACTAGAATTTCTGGATTCTTTGTGACTTCACCCGTCACTTCAGTAGTGGGTGGTGATTTCCTGAACCCAAGTCTTGTGAGAAGCCACAGTCAGCTCATCTCTTTCTTTCATTACCTGTATGAGACAAGGGACAGTTTTTATGTGTCCATTGCCTTTTTTGGAGGGAGAAAAAGGGAAGACCATGTGCGGTTGGTCGGAGGTCCACTACGGGAGACGCCATCAGCGTGCCGGTCAACCTACTTGGGACCAGGGTTACGGGAGGTCTGAGGGCCGGATGGACCGTGCACCCTCCTTCCCTTTTCAGAGGGAGACAGTCCCCCTTCCCTAACCCCTAGCCCAGACTTATAGAGAACTGTAGTCTAACAACTGTGATTTGGGAAATAGGTACATAATGTTTGAATGTGCATCTTTTAGTTATTTGAACAAAATGCAGCCAATAGCATCATTTTTCCAGAACAAAAGGCCAAGTGTTTATATGTCCGTCAGACTTACAGAGAACTGTAGTCCAACAAGTATGATTTAGGATCAACATCAAGCTGCATACTGCTGGTTTATGCCACCGCCAATCAAAACATGTTAAAATCAATCAATCAATCAATAAATAAATAAATAAATAAATAATGGCAGCTTCTTGAATGGTCTCATTTTCTCTAACCCGCCCACCCCCACGCCGACATAAGATAATATATTTCTTTATTAATCCCCCATAGTGGTAAATTCAAGTTGGCACACATTATGAATACATACATGAATACATCTACACTATATATATTTATTTACATTTATTCTTTTAGCCTTTTATCCAAAGCAACTTACAAATATTAATGTATTCAGGCACCCTGTGTCAGTGTCTATGCGTGACTGTGTCTCTATGTGTCTAATTAATTAATAAAATAATAATAAATAAAGCCTGTAAGTGGAGATGGGAGATGTTGGATGCTGTGGCTTTGTGCAGTCTGATACCTTTGATTCTAAGCTCTTTGAGTCTGAGGCTGAAACTGCTCCTGAGCTGCCTCAGCTCAGCATAGAGAACCTGTGAGCAAAGGCATTCACCATACAAGTTTAAAATATGTACATACTTTTGTTTTTTAGTTTTTATTTTATTTTACAATTAACCATGTAAATGGCACTACAAATAAATTAAAACAATAAGCAGATACTGAAAGGATTTTCAGTTCAGTTTTAAATCTGTGTGGGTGGACTAAAAGAGGCCATTTGTTGTCTGAACTGCTGGGTGAAAGTCTGTGCCTGAAAATGCATTTACCATCAAAACTACAAGAAGATACAAGGAGAGGAGTAGATTTTTTTCAAATTTATTTGATAAAACAGTTAAAAAAAGGGAACAAATAAATTTCAAAACTGAAAAAACAGATGTCCGCCTTCATCAAACTATATAAATAAATAACATCAGTCTCCTTCCATGGGGTCATGCTCATCGTCTGCAAAATACTGGAGAAAAAAAAATATATAACAACTGCATATAAGTATGTGAATTTAAATGATTTTTAGTATAGACTATACATTACGTTCTCATCATCCTCAATTAATTCAGGAGGAGGAGGAGGAGGAGGAGGAGGAGGAGGAGGAGGAAATGGAGGAGGAGGAAGCACAGGCTGGTGGTGTTCCTCATCCGAGGTCACCCGGAAGTCACTTTCCTGCAAAATGGCACAACCCAACAGTTGTTAAACATGACCGAATAATCAGAATTCACAGATAGACAATAAACAATATGTCCCCAACTCCAAAATTCCAGCCAGTGATATAGCATTCACTGCCCTGTTTGACATAATTCCACACTGTTATTTCAGTGCACACTATTCATTGTTGTCAGTCAGGGTGTTAATAATTTTAATAATGTAATAGGTCACTCAGTCGGCTTTCAGAATGTAATATTTTGCAATATATGAAATCCTGGCCAGGCTGCTGTGCTGAAACTGTAAAGCAAAAGTTTAAAAGCTACTTTCATCTCATCTCATTAAGAAAAAAGTCATTAAATTAAAGAACTCCCAGTGCACAATGGGACATGGACACATCATTTATAGACAAGAATACACAACTTACTGTCCGCGACAGCCATATGGTCGATGCCTGTGGGAAAAACAGCATTATGAAATATCCAAAGGCATGTGAATAATTTCTGCATGGTGTAAACATACAGATTTACAAAAACAAATTTATGTTTTATGTATTTTATAAATTTTATGTATTACTGGACTGGAGTCGCTGCCTTCTTCCACTCCACTTGAGTGAGCCATTATCTGAAAAAGATACTCTGCTGAAGACAACTTGCAGAAGGGAAAGGCAATACATAACATAGTATGCTGTTACAAGCTGCACTTCATAGATTCAAATCGTTTTTGAAATAGTAATTTCAGAACAGTTTTCAAAAAGTTTTGAATTAATGTGGCTTTTACTGTCTAATGTGTGTGATGCCAAGCCCGTTTCTTGCGTTTGTAAGTTCTCCTAGATTTGAATGAAACTTTCAGGGAATGTATCACACACACTTACCAAGTGAAGAAGTCAAGCACTGAGAGAGAAGAGAAGGTGAGCACAGTGAAATCTTTCTGCTGGATCGACTACAGAGATTAGCAGTAATTGTTGCTATCTTTATATTGTTTTCCTATTTATGTTGTAGGTTACTATACATACACATAGTACACATATATATATACACTTAAACTATATGTGTATATGTGTATATGTTTTATAGTACTGTGTATATATATATATATATATATATATATATATATATATATATATATATATATATATATATATATATATATATATATATATATATATATATATATATATATATATATATATATATATGCATGGCCATATATATGGTGATGGCGTAATGGATAAGGCACATGACTTTGGTGTGAGAGACCGGGTTCAATCCCCAGTGTGACCCATCCACCATTGTGTCCCTGAGCAAGACACTTAACCCTCGTTGCTCCAGAGGCGTGCGACCTCTGACATATATAGCAATTGTAAGTCGCTTTGGATAAAAGCGTCAGCTAAATGAATAAATGTAAATGTAATATACATACGGGGGGTAATTTGGTCATTGTTCCTAGAGGGCCCTAAGGGCCTTAAGGCCCAGTCTGACAAATAGGAGCAGTGAACCTCCGATTGTAGGTGTTGTTGTTTGTCAGAAAATGCTCAGTTCCTTATTTTCTGACATTTGGCATCACTTACAATGGAAGGGTCTATGTTCCCAATTCTCAGTTCTCTCCCAGGTCATGAGAGCCTGTTGGGGCGTGGATGCCTGCTGGTGAGGGGGTCATTTTCATGGAAGTCTTCCCATCCAGGAGATCAATTAAAATTGAAATTCAATCCCGAGTCCAATGGCGCAAAACCGTTTTGCTCTAGCACCTTCCTATCAAAAGTTATTTCTCAAAACTGACTTGACTTTTGACACTTAGAAATTAGCTGTCATTTTCTGTCCGCAATGCGCATATATGCTGCAAGTGGGACAGCCTCTGACAGCTACTCTCCAATTGTCTCCAAAACACATCATTCCAACTTGAAATTCAACACCGAGTCCAACGGTACAAACCGTTTTGCTCTAGCACCTTCCTATCAAAAGTTATTTCTCAAAAACTGACTTGACTTTTGACACTTAGAAATTAGCTGTCATTTTCTGTCCGCAATGCGCATATATGCTGCAAGTGGGACAGCCTCTGACAGCTACTCTCCAATTGTCTCCAAAACACATCATTCCAACTTGAAATTCAACCCCGAGTCCAACGGTACAAACCGTTTTGCTCTAGCCCCTTCCTATCAAAAGTTATTTCTCAAAAACTGACTTGACTTTTGACACTTAGAAATTAGCTGTCATTTTCTGTCCGCAATGCGGCATATATGCTGCAAGTGGGACAGCCTCTGACAGCTACTCTCAATTGTCTCCAAAACACATCATTCCAACTTGAAATTCAACACCGAGTCCAACGGTGCAAACCGTTTTGCTCTAGCACCTTTTTATCAAAAGTTATTTCTCAAAACTGACTTCGACTTTTGACACTTAGAAATTAGCTGTCATTTTCTGTCCGCAATGCGGCATATATGCTGCAAGTGGGACAGCCTCTGACAGCTACTCTCCAATTGTCTCCAAAACACATCATTCCAACTTGAAATTCAACACCGAGTCCAACGGTGCAAACCGTTTTGCTCTAGCACCTTTTTATCAAAAGTTATTTCTCAAAACTGACTTGACTTTTGACACTTAGAAATTAGCTGTCATTTTCTGTCCGCAATGCGGCATATATGCTGCAAGTGGGACAGCCTCTGACAGCTACTCTCCAATTGTCTCCAAAACACATTATTCCAACTTTAAATTCAACCCCGAGTCCAACGGTACAAACCGTTTTGCTCTAGCACCTTCCTATCAAAAGTTATTTCCCAAAAATCGTTACTTTTTTTGTCCACAATGCACGCCTCACACCTTCCCCAAAATGCACGAGTGTCTCAATTGCTACATTGTCAGATTCTGAATACACCAATTACCATTAATGTGCCAGACGAACTATTTGATGTGGGCATTGACAATATAGACAACGTGGATGTGTAGATTTCTTTTTACTGTCATTTCACCTCTGATTTTCTTGAATAAATGTTTGATGTGGATGGAGTTGTCATAGTTTGACAAACTCCAAGGGCTGCTAGGTGGGCTGCACCAGATCTTTGTGCCACGCTTCAAGTCTACTTTATTGTAACCCCACTACCCTATCCTTAAAAACACAAGGACTTGAGCACATACAGTACACAAACATGCTGTGACACACTACATGATAGATGGTGGAAACTACCTTCTCTTGACTGTAGTCCCGGCTGACAAAACAGCACCAGACACAAGGCTCTGAACAACATTGTGGCCACAGATTTGCTGAATGATGTCACTGACTTCAGACAGTTACTTGCCAATCTGTCCCCAAAGGATATGAGCAGACCTACAATCCAAAAGCAGGCCTCTCATGACATGAGAAATTGCCATGTGTTGTTGTAATTCCCTCTTCATCCTAAACTTATTTGACCAGGTGATTGAGAAGACCAACAGCTTCTCCTTCATAAAGGTGAAGGTCTGTCTTAATCAGTTTGGCCAAGAAGATCCTGACACCCTTCAACTTTCAGACCTAGCTGACCCATCATCTGTTAAGTCAGTGTCTGTCCATATGGCCTGCAAGTGTGGCCAAGGACCCTGACACCCATGTACTTTTTTCCCGATTTGGATTGCAAGAGACTGTGGGTCTCAAAGGCCCTTTGTTTTTCACATTGGGGATGCATGACGCCACAAACATCCAGACAAATCTAGACCACAATGGGCTGAATGTCAGTGATGACTTGATGGGTGTCCTTGGAAAAGAAGGCAAGGTCACATTCCTGCAGCTTTATGTGGACTCCCCTCATGCATATGTTCAGATGCCATCCAAGCATCCTGTGAATGGGTTAGGGCTACTGCATTGAGCAGGTCGTGAGGTTTGAAGATGAAATCCCAATGGTAATTGACCTTTCAGGCAACTTTGATGTTGAGTCACTGCAAATTCTCATTGCAGAGCATCCTATCCTTCTCCAATTCAAGGACACAGTTTGTGGTGACAGTACAGGAGTACAACACCAGCGAAGTGGCAACATTTGATGCCAGTTGGAAAGCATTCCAGTTTGAATTAGCACTGGAAGAGCTCTTCAATGGCCAGCCTCTTCCAACACTGGACTTTGAGCTCAGTGTGAGCCTGGGCACAAACACAGGGAGTATCAAAAGTTTGACCAATCACCGCCCTTCATATCATATGAAGTCACCCAGTGCCTCTCTAGCTGAATATATTCCCCCATCTTCACCAGTGCAAAAACTAATTGTACACCAGCAGGACGTAAGAAACATCAGTAAACTGTCTTCACCTCAATCAAACACTTCCAGCAAGACTTCCGTTAACCTTCAGGGCACAGCAAGCACTGTGGTCTGGTGGAAGTGCTGCCTCCCTTGCCACCAGAATGTCCTAGGTTCAAGTCCACCTCTATCCACAGCCTCTGGTCCAGAAGAGCCAGGATTCCTGTTCTGGGCCTTCAAGTGAGCAGGCAGTTGTGTTCCAACGCAGAGCTCTCTAAGTCATTAGCCAGCTCTTAACCCCCTAACCCCCTAACCCGGGCACCCAGAGCAGACGCCTGTCCGGATGGAGGGCAAACTGTTCACTTAATTGGTTTCAATACTCGAGGCATGTATCGCATTTGGGGATGTTGCTATTTGCATACATTTTTTTACGGAATCAGGTCTGAAGTGAGAGTTATTCCAGCGATGTGATTATGATACCATGAGGTTGCATACACAGTCGGCGTGATTTGCTATGGTGATACCACAAGCTAACCCCAAGCTAGCAGAGGGATTGTTTTGGGTGGTACCTTTTTGAAACACCTACCCAGCCAGTGCTGTGTGTGTCTTCTGGAGGACTCCATGGAGGGTGGGGACACCCTAACCTAGCCCAAACCCCTAACTTTAACCTTCATATACAGATATAATTCCCTCAACTGCTTTTTGAACGATAGGTCAGAAAAACTGAAATTAACTCTGCTAACCCCGGCCCATGTTTCGCCAGATGACCTTGCAAAGCCAGCTTTACAATGTCCGCCGTGGCTCTGTCCTTGCCAATGCGACTGGTTCCCCGGTACACGGTTCTGACCGTGTGCCTGGCTCCAGACTGGGGACCGTGTCCAGTCTGCTCGGAGACTCAGAAAACCCTCCCGACGAAACATGTTTAATTTAGCTGGCACCCACGATTGAGGATCATCACATAATGATTGTGGCTATTACCCTCTTACCTCTTTATTTAAATTATGTTATTGATAAGTTCATGTTGCTGCATTTGTGACTTTGCCTTTTCAAAAGTTTCTTTGCATGAACGTTTCTTTTCCGCCTAACCTTTCCCTAACCCTAAGAAATGAAACACAATGTCGGGTGAAAAGACGAAGCATGCTATACTCTCACAGTGACATGTTTACTTTCATCACTTGGCTGCACACTTGTCGGACTTTTGCTGAAGATTTGAAGTAGGATGAGAAGGGCTACGTGTTGTAATGCCCGTGCATGGGTCGGTTTGGAAACCAGGCAGGCCCTGGCAGTCCCTCCCTGGATAGTGTATCGGCACCACACACACCCTTACACCAATGTTCATGTTCCCTACAGTGAGTTCTTCCAGCTGGAGGCCTTGTCTGCCTACCACCGTGTGGTCAGTTTTAAGGACTTCACAGAGGAGCTGGCACCCAAATACTGGCCCTCAGGACAGAGGAAAGCATACTGCTTTGAGACTGCTGAACAGTGGAGTGCAGACAAGAAATCCTGTCCTATGAAGGATGGAAACCTGTTTGGTCCATTTTGACAAGTCTGTCTTGTTTGGTGGCATTTCTTTCAATGCCTACCACCAACCTCAGAGGATGAAGAAGTTCCCTCACTCAGAGCACCCTTTCCTGGCACTGCCTGGGTCTCCTGCCCAGTTCCCAGTGATAGAGGAGCATGTGGGCCTGCAGCGCTACATGGTGTGGTCAGAGAAGATGGTAAAGTAGGGAGAAGAGCACATCGCTACCCTGCTGACCAGGCCATATGTTATCATTCACCTGAGGATTGGCATTGACTGGCAAAATGCCTTCAAAATGCTGAGGAGTGGTGACGCAGGGCCTCACTTTATGGCTTCCCCTCAATGTGTCACAAGCACCAGACAGCTGTTGACAGCTATGTTAAGACCGGTTTTAGAGTGGGTTTCCACACACCATTTCCCTAACATTTCTTTTAGCTACTGCCATAGTCTGTAGCTGCAACCATGTTTTGCAGTTCAGACATATTAGAGGGACCTCTAGTGTCCTCAGTGAACCCTGAGAAAGACTGACTGCAGTGTCAGCGAACATGATCTCCCTCTTCTCTTTCCCTCCCTACCTTTCCATCCCTCCATGTCTTTCCAGTTTGTTCTTTCTTTTCCTCTCTTCCCTCCATTCCAAGAAGAGCAGAGTAACCGATCCTCCCGTACATACTAATTATAGGAAAGAAAAGGAGACGAAGTCTTTCCGCCTCCCAATTTACCAGGACCAAAAGCTAATGAAATGTGTGGAACCCTGTAACCGACTGTTTTGGGGACAGTATTATAATCTGTATTTGACACACAGGGTTAGGGAGAGGGTTACGGTTAGCTTCTGCTTTGGTATCAAAACACACTGTTTAACACAATGAAAAACTAAAATGTTTAGATCTCTGAAGACAAAAACCTGTAAAAGAAAGAATAAAACCTTACATGAATGTTGGAAATTAAGTCTTTTATTCCAACATAAGATCTTCTTATTGAAGTGTTTTTAGAGTTTATTTTACTACTAGCACCCTGATGGGTTTTTCTTTTTAACCTTAAATTATTTTGTAGGAAAAAGGCATTTAAAATATGTGTGCGAACGGGTTTCAAGCCAGGTTTCAAGCCAGGTGGCGATTAGACCAGGGGCTCATCTCCTGTTTCCAAAATGCATCACAAACTGCTTGAGAAAGCTGTTCTACTATGATAATTGGTGATGAAAATAAATCATGTTCAGTAAGATGTACTTGTGTATAGCGTGTGATGTGCTTTGCGCTTAGGTGGTAGGCTACTTGAGACTGGAAGAACTCCTACAGTAAAGTAATTCTGCATTGCAGAAGGTGCAAACCAGGTGTTGTGCCGAGTTTTGCCTGCCTGCCGAGAATTTCATGCACCTCCAAATAATGCTTTTAAATGCTGTAAAATTCTTTGTGGACTTCATGAATGGTGATGAATTGATTTGAAGTATATATTTTATGAACGTTTAGAGTCTTTAATATTTTAATACACTAGGCTAGAAGGACCAGTCCTTGACATTCAGTACATACATGTGGTGATAAAGCTGTTTGATCAATGAGCACAGCAAAGTGTCTGAGAAGGACCTAAAGAGGTGGATGCATAATTCGGCAGATCAGATTTTGTAGGCTCCCTGCCGAGATTTGCATCCACCTCTTTTCTCAGCATAGATGACTGTTAGCACCCGCGAGGTGCATGCGATTCTCGACAGGCAGGCAGAATTCGGCACAACACCGGCGGCTTCAGAAATGTTCGTACACAAAGTGCTGTCCAACAGCTGTCTGTGGACGTGTTGCTACAGTTAGTGTGAGTAAATACCGCACAATGCGTTTTTAATCAGCCGGCGTATCAATAACTAACCTGGCTAGTTGTAAACATAGACTGTATATTAAGTATGTGTATATGTATAAAGGTTGTAAACAAACAGCTGGCAGAGCGAGGTTGTAACTGGAACGCCGCCAACTTGGGTGTGACGCCATTCCCAGCTCCGACCTCTGAGGTAACGCGAGCAACAGCTGCATCCATGTTAGCACGCCACGCTTGATGTGGTAATTTCACAGTAGGCAAACACACAGGTTCGAAGACTTGTTCTCGCCCCTACAGTGCAATTCAGCTAGGTATACATCTGCGCTAAAATATCAAGGTGAAAGTCATCATAGCTGCGTAGTATAGGCCCAGCTCCCAACCCAACTTTGAGAATAGATTAACGGCGATATTTTTTTTATCGCCCGATAAGAGTTTCACGTTAACGTAGCCGTTAACGTGATAACGCCCACCACTAATATATATATATATATATATATATATATATATATATATATATATATATATATATATATATATGTATATATATATATATATATATGTATATATATATATATATATATGTATATATATATATATATATATATATATATATATATATATATATATATATACATAACCTAACCTGTTCCCTGCTCACCTCTAAGTACAAGTAGTCCACAGTATAAGAAAATGTGCATGTTTATGTGTGTGTGTGTTAAAAAACATATTAAAAGTAAACTAAATAAATAAAACAGTAAGCGTGTGTGTGTTTGTGTGTGTTAGAAAACATATTAAAAATAAAATAAAGACAGCAGACCGGAGTACAGCGTTGTTGTGCTGAATGTGTGTGTTTTCTGTGGAGACAGCGACCAGCTGCCAAAGAAAGAAAAGTCTAATTTAACTACAGAGACAGTTAGTAGCCTGGCTAGGTTATAATAACTTTAGCACACCGCTAACGTACACAGTGTTGTGTATTGTAACTGTGTGTGAGAGTTATTAGTCTGCAGATAGCAACAGGTTAGCCATAGCTAACAGCAAGCTAACGTGATATTACTGAACGGACACTGGAGCCCTGATAGCCCGCTAACGCTATGCTTCAAGGGAGAGCGCTCGGTGCTTGTTTTCAGCTTCATCTTTCTGAGAGGATTGCAAAAGGTGACCACAGTGGGGGTCACCTGGACGACGCTGCTAAACTGGGCTGCGCCCAACAGCGCTCCATTGAGCAGCAGTAACACTGCTTTATTAACAACACTTTTCTTTGTTTGGTGTGTGTTTTAGGATCAAAGTAAAGAGGAAAAAGTGAACTGTGCTCAGTTAAATCTCAAAGACACAGGAAGCATTTCATCTATAAAACAGAATTTGGAGGATTTTTATGTTTTTTTTCCTTCTTTGTTTCTCAGTTTTCGAATTGCGGAACTTATTTTTATGTTGTAGTGTTCAGGAATTCAAATCTTTTCTTCACTCTGGCTTTCTTTTTTGTCTGTCTGTTGTTTGTCTGAAGTTTACACCTTCATCCTCTCCACTCCCTGCAAGTTAACAATGAGGTTAACCGCTACACTGCCTTCCTAACTGGCCTGGGAAAATCAAGATAGTGAGGAGGCAGGTCTGTGTGGTGCCAGGACAATTACTGCAGCTGGTGGATCCTCACCATCACCACCACCACCACCACAGCCTTATTAACATATTCATATTGTATGAAGCTGGTGATTTGTTTATTTAAAGAAGTCAATTGATGATGAACTTAGACAGCTTTGGTTCAAAGATGCTGCGGCTTAGCTCGCCGAGATCTTTCCGATGTTGCCTTACACGTGGCTCTACGACCAAATATGACTAAGTTGGCCGGTTTCCTGTCCGTGAGAAGGGAGGCCTTCAGAAATCCACCTGAGGTCAGAAAGTTTAATTCAGGATACAGGTCCAATTCTGACATGTATTACATATTCCTGAGAGGCCCCCCCCACTGGATGACGCCAACCAGGCACGTCCACACATAGGCATCAAAAGGGGCTCAAGCACCTACCCTTTTTCTTCCTCAAGAGAAAGTGCCCTTTTTTCCAGGATGGTTTTTTTAAATAAATTAATTTATATATACAGTATATCTATTCCTGTTTGCGCACAGCTTTCCTGTCAAACAAATATATTTACTGAATAAAAAATGTAAATATCAGGTCGGGAGATGAGACTTTGTCAGTTCCGATGCTCTCTCTCTCTCTCTCTCTCTCTCTCTCTCTCTCTCTCTCTCTCTCTCCCCAGCAGCAGCCCCTCCCAGCAGTGTTTTTCTTGGCTTGTGCGGAGGTGAGTGGTGATGAACTAAAGACCAACAAAAGTAAACTACCAGTGCCTCGAAGTTCACTGCTAACATGCACGACTCATGAGCTGAGCTAAAATAATTAGCTAAAGTCAAGCTAAGGATCATGGTTGGCCATACAGGCTAATGTTACTGTTGCCTACTTAATGGAGACACAACAGGTGAGTACAGTAAAATTTGTGTCTAATAATGTAATGACGATCGCCACATTGATATGCAAATTACGCGTTAACTAATTAAAATGTGCTAATTTGCACACATTTGACAAGTCACTGCAGGTGAATGGGCTAAAGAAAATAACTAAATCATGTCACCACAGACCTTCCCCAGTTAATGACTTACATCAAGACTCTTTTCCCCTGAAATGTTCTGTTTAATATACAGGGTAAACTCCATCTACATGTGTATTTTGGAAGTTTTCTTTCCATGACAGTAAAAGAAGACGTGGAAGCAAAATAGACCCAAATTTGAAATTTGACCACTATATGAAAAAGTGTCCTGCCTTAAGCAGTAACTTTATATTTCTGATCGTAGAGGCTCCTCATCTAATAACTATCCATTCCATTAGTTTGTTGCATGCTGATAGATCTTTACATGATACAGACAGCCCTCCCTCAAATGTGAAACCAAGTCCTAACAAACTAAGTGTTATGTGATCCAATAAGACCAAAAGAGTTAAAAGGATTTATTCCAAGGCAAAACTTTGCATCTCAAAGTTCTTTTCTTATCTTATCTCTCTTCCTTGCATCTACAGAGTCCTGTAACTAGTGGATCCTCACCGCCACCACCAGCTTATGTTCCAGGGTCTCCCCACACAACACTTTCAGACTGGGATATATTTGCAATATTAACAATCATCGCACAGACTGTAACCTTTTCCAGGCTGATACCTCTCCATTAAACGTTTTTTTTCAGGTATTGTTTTTAATATTTTTTTCTGTGTATGTTTTCTTGTTTCATGTTAATATTATGTTTAATTTCTATTTATTTGATTGTAGTGTGACTAATCAAATATGACATGTTTGTGTTCAATTCAATAAATGAATACTTTGAAATGAATACTTTCCTTTTGTCTTTTTTATTTTAATTAGATATAGTTTATTTATCATTGCTAACATTGTGACTTTATTGGTGCAGAGTTTAACTCACATGCTGCAGAATACACATTTGGTCAGTAGATGGAGTCAAATGAACATCTTACAACATAACAGTAGTCGTCCTTTTCATTGCTACCTACTACACGTCTCTAAGGGACGTGTAGTAGGTAGCAATGTAAAACTATTCTTGCACATTGTGTAAAACACAAGCTGTTTTTTTTACATATAACATTTGAGATGATGATGATGTTTAAAAACAATGAATCCTTTCTAACTGACAGATTAACATTGTTTGTGCCACATGAATATTTTTAAGCAGGGACTTGTTTCACAGCTGAGAACTGTCATTTCTTTAAACTGAAGGAGCAGGTTATTACCAGAACTGATACACCCACTGGGGTTGGTTTAAAACAAAAGTCACTCATGTCAGAATAGGTGAAAAGGGAACCTGTGAGTCTTTTGGAAAAGTCATACTCAAGCAGACGATTTTTCTCTAACTTTATGAAGACAATATATTATGTTCTGGGAAGTAGCCGTGCCATGGAGCATGTTAACAGCAAGAAAAACAGCAAAGTTACGTCACAGTGTGTAGCCAAGTATGTATGATCATACTTTTGTTGTTGTTTTTCTCCAGTGGGTTATTCCGTGAGATTGGGTGTGTTTGTTTTAGTTAAAACTGGTTCAGCATTAGGTCCTAGCTGAGTGTCCTAGCAGTATGTGTGTCATATGATTAGGTGGAAGTCAATATAAATTTGTAACATCTCCATTAAGTGACACCGTCCAAGCATTGTGAAGGTGTCACTTTGGGCTGTCTATCTAAATCTATCTGTCTTAAGTGATAAAATGTCATCCGTTAGGATGCCCCAGCCATGATTTGAATTGTTTTATGCTCTGCACATTTCACGCTTAATTTTGACAACTGATGGATTATTTTGGAATATTTTTTTTATATATACAAGAGTTTATATTTCTTTGTTTTTCACTATATTTTTGGTACTAATTTGCTTTTGGTTTAGGTTTAAGGTGACAGGTAAAGACCTACTTCGTGCAGGGGAAAGTACAGCCTGCTTCAGGATGTGAGGCCAGGGGCGACCATGAAGGGCTACCTGGTGGACATCAGCTACAGTAGCTATAGAAGCTAATGAGCTACCAATCAAGTAAAGATGAACGTGAGAGTGGACTTGATGCCACAATATTGTTCAGCACAACACAATATTACAACACCTACAAGATTAGCATTTTCTCAGTTTCCCTGATTCCACTGTTGCAAACACAAATCCTGAAAGTAGACAATATTACACATGTATCAGTAGTGCTGACAAATTGTGTATGACATATATAGTTTCAACTTATTTGTTTTAAGGGTGGGTTTTACAGCTGTATGTGTTTCCCTGTGCTGTGTGTTCATGTTCCTCTTCTGCCCTCTAGTTCTGCCTCAGGAGTGCCACAGCTGATTGCTGAATGAGCTCCACCTGGCCTTGGAAGGCGGTCTATGAAAGCACCTGTGGCAGCATCAGAAAAGAGGTTTTTTGATTTGGGACTGCTGGTCTTGCTGCCTCTCAACCTCTGAGTTGCTTCTAACGGTATTTATCTGTGTTTAATTTGGGTCAGAGTTGGAGCATTGTTTGCCCCATGTAACCACCAAAGAGAAGGAGTTTAACAGACAGGTGAGATGCTGCATGCATAGCAGTCATTTAAAGTTATCTTACGTTTCAGCTGTTGAACTACTTCTCCGTGTGTGTTTGTTTGCTTCTGCATTGTATGCACAGAAAGTGGGAATGAAGGACTACCGATATGCATTTTGCGGTACGCCAATGCCAATGTGCACCTGAGGAATGTGCATGGTGTCACAAACCGTGAGGCGAGGGTTCTGATGGTGGACATCAGGAAGGTAAGTAAAACACACACTCGCACAATGTGTGGGCTACTGATTACTGTGCTGATGATGATCTGAAAACTTATGACAATGTTTATTTAGATATGCAGGCCCACTAGGCTGCCCAGTGACAGAATGACTTGGAAGAAACTGTATACTGTAGCACAGTTGTCGCCAATAGGCTGCCAGAACCAATTCAATCAACTTTATTAATCCCACAAGGGCAATTAGTTAAGAGCAGCGTGTTTGCAACACAATCACACACATTATTCACAACATACAAGCAGTCAGTATGTGCAAATTTAAAAAAAAAAAAGAACCCTACACAGGGTTTAAAAGTTTGATCGCAGAAGGGATAAAAAAATTTGGAGTGGCAGTTTGTCTTACACACAGGAAGCGCATAACGGCGTCCAGACGGCAACATAGAAAATTCACCCGCCAGAGCATGTCCTGAAGAGGCTAGAATACTCTCTGCCTTCCGAACTACTTGTTGGTTGCAGAGGACATTAAGATCTCTGTTTCACACTGATGATTTAAGAACAGATCTCTTATGGTTTGGTGCTGATATCAGTGTGACTCTCATCCCTTTTCTTTTTCTGTCTGTTAGGTGGATAGCTAAGCTGAAGAGGCAGAGCCCGGCAGAAACCACAAGGGGCTACCTGGTAGCCATCAGGAGGTTCTTGGTGTTACTGCTACTACTTTGTTTAACTATTATGGAACTATTATTGTAAGCACCAATGCACAGCATAACTTAGCATCTCACTATATGGGGTGAACTTGTCTTTATCTTTTTACTTGCAGTTAAAGAGTCCTAAGAAGTTGCTGAAGGTAAGCCACACCACCTTTTCTATATTGTTAGATGGATTTTTACACCCAGTCTATACATGTGGCATATAAATTATTAAAAAATTTTGTTTATTGCAGAGCCACATTACACACATGACACAATCGTCATCAGATGCATTAGAATTGGATGTACATTAGATACTGTCAGACATTTCAAATACTCTCTATCAAACTTTGTATTAATCAATAAATATTGCATATTGTCACAGTTGTCTTTATTTTAGCCACAAAGGCTTTGTGTACCGTGGTCTTCGCTACCACAAACCATCACTGCCAGGGTGCTCTCCACCCTCCAAAAGCAGACTGGGACCCACCAGCAGGGGAGGAGCAATTTGGTGAGTTTGTAGTTTACTATGACACTTTCTTTCATTTCCAAACCATTTTTTTGTTTCAAACTAATGGGCAACTCATACCTATTACTGAAAATTGTAACAGAAGCTTCTCTCACCAGAGCAGATCTGCTCCTCATTCATAGGCTGCTACTTTGGCCACCATTTCAAGTTTGTGTTTTTTTTTGTTTTTTTTTCTTCTAAAACACCAGGTCACCAGAACAGATTCCTTGTATTTGTAAGCCTACTTGGCATGACGGGTGATTCTGATGTTCAAGGGTCTCCCCACACATCACTTCCTGCTGGGTCACCTGGTCCGCCTCAGAAACCGCAGACTTACTGTCCAATCCCGAGAGGGGTCAGCGAGATGGAGCACACACGAGGCAGCTCAGAGGAGCCAGAGGACATCAGTGTGTCAGCTGAGGAGCCATCTGATCAGGAGGCCCAAGAAGTGGTACACACAGATCCAAGGCAAAACTTTGCATCTCAAAGTTCTTTTCTTATCTCCCTTCCTTGCATCTACAGAGTAACTGGTGGATCCTCACCGCCACCACCAGCTTATGTTTCTGGGTCTCCCCACACAACACTTTCAGACTGGGATATACTTGCACTATTGATAATATCACACAGACTGTAACCTTTTCCAGACTGGTACCTTTAAACTTAACACTCATGATTGTTTGTGTGCTGTTTGATTTTTAGATGGATCCTATTCTCAGACAGCCAGCACTTACAGAAATGCCAAAAACATGTTAACCATAGAAAATTTCCGTGCCCTAGTCCACAAATTGCATGCAGAATGAGTATTAAAGTCTGTAAGGAACATTTTTTTGAAGTTGGTGTTTGTTTTAATATCATTTGTTTCATTGTGGTGTGACCAAATATTTTTATAGATGGCAGACCTTATTACCAAATTCTCCAGAAAGTCTTGTCTAATAGATCTGAGGTGGGGGGGTTTTTGTTTGTTTTTTTTGGCCAACCCCCTGTGCATACCAGCTATAATGCATTTCTTCCAACTGTAAGTGGATTCAACACATTTCCATGTAAGGATACCTTTCAAGCACCCAGTCAGTGGCACTATTGTGACTTCAGGGCTTTGTCACCTGCAGTTTTAAGGGGCCCTTTTCACCCTGGCAAGGTCCTGCCTACAACACATGGAGGATGGTATAGAGAAACTTCTTGGCTTGTTTGGACTGAGGGTGGGGCACGTGGCACTGTTCAGGGGTTCACAGGCAATCCAGACGAGACTGCCCCCCCGCCTGAGTTTAACATGTGGTATATTAATGTATCCCTGCCAGAAGCTGGAAGTTACACTGAATCCACTTTATTGTATTGTCTTTTAGATGTTTAACAGTAAAACAATAAAACAAATTTGAGTTGCTGGTGTTTGCCCTATAACTCTAACCTGACTGTAAATTTGTCCCTTTATTTTAATAAAGTTCTTAATCATGTTGTACAGTATTCCCTTCAGTTTACTGTTTAATGTTAAGGCTGCAAAAAAAAAACAACCTTTAAATGTCCTGAATGTTGTACAGTTTTCCAACAATACTAAATAATACAAGGAGAAGAAATTAGTTTTATTGCAAATCTAACAAGTTATCTTGAATTCAAGATTATATTACCATTTCCTAGCAATGAAATAATACAAATGCTATTACCTTGAACCATGACATTTACAAAGCATTATCTTCAAAAAACAATTTTTTTTTTAAACAAATGATAAATTGACTTTTTGTAAAAATGCAGAGCTCTTTACTTATTTACACATTAACAGTGTATTTTGTAGTGTATACAAGGTATTTAACACACAAAACAAAACTATTGGTTATTAGAGCATTTGGGGACATTAGGTTCAGCTGGAGGTAGGAAGACAGAAAGCTGGAGTTCCTGGTCCGAGTCGCACAAAAGGAAACTCTACCTAGAGGTAGAGAATGCTTCCCCAGGCTGAGGGTCTGGTGGTGACGGAAGGGACAAGCATTTGTGGCTGGGGGAAGGCTCTTGTGGTGGCACTTAGGAGGGGAAGGGCTGGAATTTGTGCTCCCACAGTGCTTGGACCCCATGCTCTCTGTTTGGGGGCTGGTAGGCGACCCGAGGGGCGTGGCACTAGTCGCAGCCAAATCTGAGACCCTACAAAAGAAAGGAACAGTCAAAACAAAAGTTACCGAAGCACGCACCTAAATCCTGAATCCTTGCCATCACACGATGGCATGTGACGTATTTTTAGATAGCTTCTACAGCTTAATTTGCTCCCATCTTTTCACAGTATTCGATGCTGCCGTACATTACTTCTTAAGAAGCTGTATATTTGTAGCATACAGTGAGTTAGCCCTGTCCCTGCTATCTACAATAACAATAGGCTATGTAGAGTAAAAGTGCACGGTGTACACAGGGAAGTTCATAAAGGGTGGTGTGTGTAGGATGTCTTACAAACAATTGGACAGGACTCACTCAGGTCTCTTTTCGCCCTTCAACATCTAAAAGACACGCCTCTTTGTTCACCTCACGTGTCCCTGATTGACTGAAAAGGGCAGAAAACAAAGACATTAGGGTTCCACAGCCACAAAACTTTAACTTTTTTATCACTGAAGGGACAAAGTAGTTGTATTTCTTGTGATCATGAGCAAAAAAAACATCCTACAAAATGTTTTCACTTTGTACTTATTAGCGTGAAGAATCAACAGCACTGAAAATGATAATTAATCCAGGTTAAATTGGGACACATTTGATGAGTCTGTCATATAAATGAGTGAAAATAAACAGACTGTAGGATGATAATGTGAAAGTGCCCTCATGACACACACCGCAAATCCATGGTACAGGGGTTTCAGTTATTGTGCAGGAACTCAAACATCATGACTATGTCTTACCGCTGGGTGTTGGCAGGGTTGGACGTGTGGATTTTCACCATCAGCTGGCACACCAAACAGCATCTTGTGGAAGAGCAGAGCAACAGGTTTTTTCCACTGCTCGCACCATCATTACGTTAGTCTACCGCACACGGATGTGCCAGCATCTCTCTCCTGGCCTGCTGGCTGCCCCCAGAGGTTACCACAGAGTTTAGAAAAGCCTTTTTTGGGAGGAAGCTCTGCTGGGAGGAGCCATTCCGGAAGGGCCCTAGCAGGCATGTTTTAACGTATGTGTTTATTTCTTTGTAGTGCCTTCCTTTTTTGTCTGAAGGCATTAAAGGTCCTTGATGGCACTTTTGAGTTCCATGCACCGCTTCACATATGCTGTGTATGCCTGCCTTGATGTTGTACATTTGTCCAGGTTGACCATAGCACACTCATCCTCTGTCCACAATTTGGAGGAATTGGCAGGCAGGCACATTGCCTGAGACCTGACAGGAGGTCTGATGTCATCTTGATCCTCGACAGCCTGGACGTCCTCCTCAGGCTGGAGGACCTCTCCCTCTTCCTGCTTGGGTGGTGGTTTGAGGCTTAGTAAACGTGGGGTGTCCTGCTGTAGCCTGACGGGAATGTCATGGTGCAGCTTCCAGATGATGGGCCTGTAGACCTTCTGTATGGTGAACCTACCTAAGATCTGGAGCTTTTGTAGTTTGTCCTGAGCCATGCCTTGCTGGCTAATATCCTGAAGGAGGTCCTTTAGGTGGTTATAATCTACAAAATCATTATTCTGGAGCATGCCAACTGAACTGATGAAGGTGAGAACACTCACCAGGAAGTTCCCTTTCAGTGTTGGTGGCAGCCGCTGCAGTGTCTTTGCCATCCATGGCATTCCATGGTCCCGGTATTTTTCTATCGACCGGGAGTATGCCAGAGACCGCTCTCTATCTCTGTGCATACTTGTAGTGTCCTGGTGGCAATCTCAGACATTGGGAAAGGTTTCTCTGCTCCTAGGTGGACCTGTAAAAGTCTTTGAAGTTCCACCAGATCTTCTTTCCACCCCTAATGTCCCTGAACTTGATGGCTGGGAAGAAGTGAAGCTTCTCTGCAATGAACCCCTGCAACAGACAGTCCTCAACAGACTTTCCTGCCTTCTGCACCAGCTGGCGAAGCACGGTGAAAGGTGTTGGGGACAGGAAATGAGTTTTTTGTTGCAAGGTCCTTGGATAGGCTCTCCAGGCTCATAGCACCTACCAGCTTGCCAGGTGGAGAGTCAGAGCTGAAAGATGACATCGGGATGTTTACATTCCTTCTGTACAGGTCGCCAAGAAGCACACGAATTAGCGCAGCGCCGATGACAGCTGGCCCTGCCTCCAAGGTCTGGCACAGAGGCCAGAGGCGCTCAATCCGTAGCTTCTGGAGGTCATCCCTGGTCCAGTGATAAAGTGGGGGGGGGGTTTCCTCTGAGCTAGCACTCGAATGAGGTGCCAGGCCAATGAAGCCTCTCTGGTGTGTCAGGCTTCGGTCCATCACTGTACTTGTTCCCAAGCTTGCACTTAGAAAAAAGTCCTCAGATGACAGTGGGTGGCCATAGAACATTTCCTCAAGAGCTAGCTCGCACTGGAAAGCCTTCCATGACTCATCAAACCGACCCACACCCTCACTGGAACTGTAGGCACTGGTGAGTGTGTCAATGAGTGAGCCCAAAACGCCATCCAAGGTGGACAGGAGACCCTGACCAGAGGCAGTGTCCTTTAAGGGGACCAGCATGGCACGCTGCCGCAGCAAAGTATGCAGGCCTTCAAGGTCAAAATGGTCTGAGGGGTCAAAAAACAGTGGTATATCCCCTCAAACCTAAGGACCTGCTCTATACGGCACCCCAGCTGTGCAACCAGCCTTTCTTTAAGGTCTGTCATGTGGCGAAGGTACGTCGATGCCCTGGAGAGTATGGCCATTTGTGAATTTGGGTGTGACAACCCACATGTCACTATGGCGCCACTCACGGGATGTTTGAATGGCATCTGCAAGTGACAGTGTGGGCTGTCAACATACAGTTGAAGGAAATTCAGCTTCCCCTCTTTGCTGAGCACTGCAAGAAGAGGCTTGGCTACATCTAAAGGCAGGTGGTCCAGATTGGTCTGAAAGTTTGTGGCCTCATGCATTCCAAGGATGGAGAACAGTTTCCCCCTGGCTCCTACCAGGTCCTACAGTCCATAACGGGAGAACAATATGTGTTGGTCGTAGTCAATCGCCACAAACTTCAAGGCAAGGTGGACTGTTACTGCCTTAACACCTGTCACATCCACAATGTCTGTTATTTCCAGTGTATCGGGGTCTTTTTGGCCAAACTGGTTTAGTGTCAGCATCACTTGCAAAAAATGACAGGAGTTTGCCTCTTCCACAGCTTTGTCCAAAAGGCTCATTATGAATGGCAGGTCCTGCCGCAACACATTGAACCTTGCGGTGCTGCTGGTCCCCTGTTTCTGAAGAGTAGGCCTGCTCTTGTCCCTAGCAGAGAGGCCCCGAGCAACCGCTTAAAGTTGTCTGTCACACTGTTAAGCAGCTCTACAGCATGTGGGCTGTAGAGCTGCTTCTTCAGTAGCCTGGTATCAGGGTCAGTGGTGCTGCTGGGTATTGCGGTCATTAATAGATGATAGCCACCATCAACATTAGCTATCTGGTACCCAACGCAATTTTTTAGAGCAGTCAAGCCATTTGTTGTGTATTTTGTAAGGTCTACATGCTTTTTTAGGTAAACATAATGGGGGCTTAGTATCAGTGAGTTAAACCTAGGGAGTAAAAGGTAGTGAAGGAGACCTTGTAGTGACTGCAGCTTGTTAAACTCAACTACCAACCCATCCACATCAAATGAGAATGAAAGTAATTGTTCTGGGTGGGACAGAGTGGTGGCATGTAAACCAATATGCAGGTCAGCATGCAAAAAATCACTGACAGTTGCATATTTGTCAAAGGCATCCAGCAGATTTTCAGTGTTTACCACACCAACATCAAATAATTCGCTGCTAGCCATGAACAGGAAATTGTTAGGTTGCTTTAGCCTACAGAGGGGTATGCTGAGGAGCTCCGAGAAAGCCACAAATGCCTGTGGAAGTCCTGATATTGGAGTCCTGAAAAGAAGAACAAAAAATACATTATCATTCAACATCCAGAAAAATTATCAATGATTATCACTAAAGGGACAAACTGAGAGCAACATTAGACAAGTGGCCAAATCAGTCAGAAATGTCTGTGTCATAGTGTAATCATGAGAAGATTTTGTGTTTATGTTCACTTCTTTAACATTTACATTTACCATTATTAACATTTAGCTTTCGTGCAAAATATTTTTGCTCAAGTGACCTTATCTATGTTACACACCTCCATTAAGCTAGGATGCTCAGCTAAAATCTCATGCCAACCATGTTTATCTAAACCAAACACACATAAAACACCAAGCATCTTAGCGAGTCTAAAGCACAACTTATTTCGCTCTGTTAAGACTGTACAGCCCCGCAGGTACAGCCATCCAAATATCTCTCACCTCCTCTTACACACACATGCTCCCACTCCACTGAAAGGTGAGCACCTGCTGACATCAGCTGTGTGACTCATATCACTATAAAACACAAACTCATGGACCAATCAGTCGGATAAAACTAAAAAACACACAGAAAGCAGACGTCCCGACAGAATGCAGTTTCACACAAAGTAAAAAAGAAATGGCGTGAAGAAAAAGAGCAGCCTATCCAGAGCCTCAAGTCTGTATTAAAGAAAGAAAAATCTCGCCTTACAGGTGAGGAATGGACTAAACAAGACTCAGAGTGCTACACAAAGGGACGCTCAGTGTTGTCGTAGCTTTATAATGTCCTTATCATGACACACAGAGCACCACAGCTCAGTGTCACACGGATTTCACTTATTTTCATGTACTAGAGTTTGAAGTCCATTTGTTGAATTGACTGATTTAAAAAATCATGCTAAAAACAAAAGTAAACTTATAGTAGTACTTTTCCCCGTTTTGAGATTATTATTATTTTTAATAAGAGTCGAATGTTTCTTATAATATGGATTTTAAAGACATAAGACGGAAATTGTCTGAATCGGTCCCGTGTGCAGAGGCAGGTAACAGATTTTAGGACCCAAGTACACGACATGTAACTAGGCAGAGTGGTTCTTCTGTTTTAATCAAAGTTAAGAGTCACTTTCAGAAAAAAACACAGAGAAGATCAAAATCCAGAAGCCTAAACTGAACTGAACACACCCACATACAAAAGCTAACACTGGTACAAGTAAATCTTTACACAGACCCAAACCAAACTAGACGTTTGGTGTCAGAACAGACTGACCAAATAAACAACAAACAGGCAGAGGTAACAGACTAACGCAGGGCAGACAGGCAGTGACAGGAGTCTTTCAAGCCATGTCATGTAAATAATATTTAGATTGAAAGATATCAAGCAGTGATGAATGAAGTATGTCCTTTACTTAAGTAAAAGTACTAGCAGCTCACTGTAGAACTACTGTTGCAAGTAAAAAGCACTGCCTTGAAAATAACAATTAAAAGTATGGCAGTTTTAATGGGAAAATGTCGTATTATTTTTTATTAGGGATTAAGCCGCGGATTATTTTTTGCTATAATTTATTGTTTGTCAGTCTAAAGCATAAAATAATTAAAAACAGTTGGAAACAAATGAGATTTCATTTTCCACTACTCATTTATTCTTAGTGATGAGATGATTTCATATTTGTTGCTATTTTGTAGTGCCTTCAAGTATTTTTACATTGTGATGTTGCTTGTAACTCCAACAATCATTGAGCAATGGCACCATCTACTGGACAAAATCTGAAAGACAAGTTTATCAGCAAACCTTGTCAAGCCACGACCTGCAAAGGTTAACATTAACTTGCAAATAAACAGGATTTGCCCATTATTAGGCTGCACAAACTCTATCAACTGTTGGGTCTAAATATTTAAGGAGCACATATCGGCACAATGCCATCCTGGCTCTGGCACCCTTAACTAAAAAAAATAAGGATTCAATATCAATATATGTGTAGGTTACACTTCTTTATAGTAGCATTATAATAGTATTTGTAACATTTAAACAGGTGGGTGAGAGTCAAAGAATCAACTGTTTTACCTTATATAACTGTTTTCTGATATTTCACCTCTGTGGTTAAGGGTTGATCAAGGCTAATGTTACTGCATTCATCGTCATTTCAGATACAACATGAATTACAGTTACACCAGTTTTATTTTTGTGGGTTGTTTTCCTTTCCGGTGCAAGAAAAATGTTCCATGGTGGTTAGTCTGTGATTTGTTAATGCTAACTTGTCACTAATCATCAGTGGTGGAAGAACTACTCTATTTTAATACTTAATTAAAAGTACAGGTACCATACAAAAATGTCACACATACTGGAAACAAGTCATCCAGTATAATACAACAAAGTTACAGAGTACCTGGTTTTAAAAGTACATAAGTATCAAATGTACACATTCGAATTTATAGATCTGATTAAAAGCAACCTATCTTATATATCTAAATTCAGGTTAGAATACAACAGTGTGAGTTACACTGAGTCCCAGCAAGGAAAACACTGTCACAAGAGTACAAGTGGATATGACACGGGGACCCCTTGCATCTGCTCTATTGACAAACTTAAGCATAGCCCGTTAAATTATAGATGCCTTGTATATATTAATGTTATCAGCTGCACGTGGTTCCCTGGCTCCCCAGGTTTCCTTCAATACATTTTCAAAGGTAAAATATTTCTACTCTGACATGGCTGAATATGTGTTGCTTATTGTCAGTAAATGGTTGTATTTCACTCTAACTTTGTTTATATAAAGAGGCTGGGAAAGCAACCAAGACAGGGACAGCCAACAGATGCGTTGCTAAGCTGGGTTAGACACACAGACTAGTAAGACATGTTAACATGCTGTTATCAGCTGACATCAGACTTTGAGAGAAGAACACATTTATATTTGCATTTACTCATTTGGCAGAAGCTTTTATCAAAGCAACTTACATTTGAGGAACATATGCATCAACAATGCATCAATACATCACAAGATCTACAATACATATTACTTAAGGCAGCAATAAATACTAGTAAGAGCTTACCCTGTGCCCGAAGCTCACTCCCAATGAGTTTTTCTCTTCTTGTGCCTCTAATCCTTTCATTAAAGTTGGAAAGCTCGCTTTCACCTTTTAATATAGCTGAGAGGAGGCCCCGACCACGTCACCTTTCTCCAAGTGGTCCCCCTAAAGGAGAGAAGAACTTTGGAATCTGTGTTTACAAGGTTGGAGAACTGGTGAATGCGTTTCCATGAGGCCCACTTTAATAAAAATTGAATAAAACACCCACACAGCTGTCGCTTAGTACGGTTACTTTCAATTCAATTCAATTTTATTTATATAGCGCCAAATCACAACAACAGTTATCTCACAGCGTTTTTTATAAAGAGCAGGTCTAGACCATACTCTGAAGTTATTTACAGAAGCCCAACAATTTTTTCTTTGCTAAAACATGTTATCAGTATATTGATTTGAATGAGAGTACAAAAGTATTTTCTGAAAAAAGCGTTGCCATTACTTACAGCTTCACAAAGTCAGTGTAACCTTGTCCATACTTACTGAGCAACAGGGTTACAGCTTTGTCAGGGTAATGTCTCAGTAGCCATCTGGACGTGTGTCCTTGTTCATTGTGGTGAAAAGATGCATATGTGTATACACATTTTCCAGGTTTTTCTGTGTCTTGACGATGCCCTGGAAGTGTGTAAAACAAATATCCAGGGAAGGTTAAAGCCAGTAGTAAACCAGTTTTTTAAACATACCATAACATTTAAAATGACAAGATGAGCTGTGCATTCTTTATAAGTTTAAGGATGGTCACTTTGGGCGCTGGGTTGCTTTAGGCATTTCTCACAATTTTCAGTTTCTTTTAATGGAGTGCATTTTTAAGTTAATAGTCGGGGGTCAGGGCTACAGTGCCAGTTACTTTGGGTGTCATGCTAAATCTACGCTGTGCACAGATTTCAAAATCGAAATAAACAAAGACACAACAGTTGAATGGGATTTCAAAATCTGTAAAGTGTTCATAACTACTTATGAACACTTTTAGTTATTAGTTATTAAAGAACAAGCATTTTAAAGACAGTTTTAGTGTGACCTTTGCAAAACGTCATTATAAAATGTTGCCACGCTATACGTCCTTTCCAAAGTGTCCTCCTCAAAACGTTTTCACAACATAAAACAAGGCTCTACGTCCTTTCCAAAGCATCCTCATCAAAACGTCCTCATAACATCTAACAAAGCTCTACGTCCTTTGCAAAGCGTCCTCGTCAAACCGTCTTCCTAATGTGTGGCTAGGCTTAACATCCTTGCCAGAACGTCTTCACAACATGTGGGCAGGCCTTCCGAACTGGGATGTGCCCTAAATTGTGATAGGCAGTTTCTGTCCCCATATAAATACCCTAGCAAATTAACAGCATCAGTCTTGGAGGAGTTTTGATGCTGCGGAGACAAGGAGACACAACACAGTGGACAACTTTTTCTTCTTCAGTTTGGATTTCTGGTGAGTATGTCTTATTAGACCCTCTTTATACTAATCCAGAGTATTGAAATCTTTGCATAGACATACAGACTTTGAATGTGTGGTCAAATTTAGCTCCTGCTAGTCTAGAGGTGGCTTTACTAGTAACCTGTAATAACATTAAGGCCTTACCTCTTGGGGTTTGTGTGAAAGGTGTAATGCTTGCAAAATACTTTTCACCATAATTTTTCATCATGATTTTCTTATGTGTTGCTTTTGTTTTGTATTTTGTTGTTATATTGTGAAGCACCTTGTGATTTTATCTGTGAAAAGTGCTACATAAATAAATTTTACTTTCTACTTACTTATTTCTCCACAGAAAAGGTTGACAATGAAGCTGCCCATTGTGCAGAGTGCGCTATATGAATCGCTCAGACCACCTCAGGAGTGTGCACGGTATTGCAGATCGTGAAGAGCTTACTCTTGCTGGGCATGGCTTCAGGAAGGTAAGTGAAACGCACTCACACGCATAAACACGCTACATAGGCTGCTGATTACTGTGCTGAAAATCTATGACTATGTTTGATTAGATACGCAGGCCCACTAGGCTGCCCACTGCCTCAATGCCAAGGAAGAAGCTACATCCGCCTGGATCGGCATTTACAGGCCGTTCACAGCATGACAGTAGGCATTTGCACTTTTGTAAAAACAACTGCTATTGTTTTGCTGTCATTTCAGAGAGTAGGGGTGCAGACCTGGTATCAATGAGTTGACTGCTCTATAATGTAAGTTTTTCAGATGCCACAGATCTCACCCAGTGTTCTGTGTTCACAGAAGGATGCCAGGAAGTCTCTCCTGGAGGAGGCCAAAAAAAAAGCAATTGCTTCCAAACTGTCTGCTTTAAGAAAAAAAAACCCACCAGCAGGTTCAGCCAGCCAGCCCCCCGCCCCAAAGAAGAACAAAAAAGACTTTGGTTTGTAAAGTAATAGTGTACTCTTATCAGGTACTCAGCCTGCATCGCCCTGACATTTCACCAACACTCTGTTCTGTCTTCTTCTCTGGTTTGCAGAGTACCTGGTAGCAAAGTTCCTCAAGATGAACTTGAGGTCCAGGCCGAGCGGCACGGATAAACGGCAACTTAAGAAGTCTGTGAAACATGTCAGGCGTTTTGTACGTCACATGTGGGGGATGAAAAGCCCTCCCCCGTCCCACCTCCTGTTTTTAAAGAAGACAGGGAAGGTCTTAAGGTAAATTTTGTTATTTTGATTTGGCTCTTATGGTTTGGTGCTGATATCAGTGTGACTCTCATCCCTATTCTTTATCTGTCTGTTAGGTGGATAGCTAAGCTGAAGAAACAGAGCCCGGCAGAAGCCACAAGGGGCTACCTGGTAGCCATCAGGAGGTTCCTTGTGTTTCTGAGGCGGGAGGACTTCTCCCAGGTAACGGTGGACTCTGTCACTGACAAATGCGCTGTATGAAGGTTCTGTCTGCGTGAACATGTGTTCCAGGTCCTCAATGTATGACTGTATTTCTTCCTCAGGTCCGTCTGTCTGCAGCACAGATCATGTCCCTGGACAGGGTGGTGAAAAGGGAGCTCTCCACACTCCAAAAGCAGACCGGGACCCACCAGCAGGGGGAGGAGCGATCTGGTGAGTTTGTAGTTTACTACCACTACTAATACTGCTACTAATTTGTTTAATGATTATTGGCAACTCAGAGATATTATGGAATGCTTTAACAGAGAAGCTTCTCTCTCCAGAGCAGATCTGCTCCTCATTCGAGCAGTGGTACTAATATGCTGTTACCGTTTTTCACTAATTGGTCTTTCAGAAGATGGGAAAAGGCAAAAAACAAAAACCCTGGCAAAAAGCAGAGAGGATGAAGAGCCACCAGCCCCACTACCTGATGTTCAAGGGTCTCCAACAACACCTGTTCCTGCTGGGTCACCTGTGCCACCTCCGCAACTGCAGCCCCAGCCCCCAATCCCGAGTGAGGTCGGTGAAATGGAGCACACACAGGAGGCCTTAGAAGAGTCAGAGGACAGCAGCTCTGGGTCGGCTGAGTCCGGAGACCAGTCTGATGATAGCAGCTCCGACACGTCTGAGGATGCCTCAGACCAGTCTGATGAGAGCACCTCCGACACCTCTGGTGACAGCAGCTCTGGGACGGACGAAACCTCAGACCAGTATGATGACAGCAGGTCCGGGACGGCTGACACCTCAGAGCCAAAACTACCTCATGTTCAAGGGTCTCCAACAACACCCATTCCTGCTGGGTCACCTGTGACACCTCCGCAACTGCAGCCCCAGCCGCCAATCCCGAGTGAGGTCGGTGAAATGGAGCACACACAGGACGCCTTAGAGTCAGAGGACAGCAGCTCCAGGAAGGCGGGGACCTCAGAGCCACCACTACCTCATGTTCCTGGGTCCACTAGCTACTCAATGGACACTGCAGAGCCTGTTGAAGTTACACCAGAGGCCTTAGAGGAGAGGGAGGAAAGCAGCCAGTCAGATGAAGATGACCAAAAGTTGTAAGCACCAATGCACAGCATAACACAGCATCTCACTATATGGGGTGAACTTGTCTTACCTTATCTTTTTACTTGCAGTTAAAGAGTCCTAAGAAGTTGCTGAAGGTAAGCCACACCACCTTTTCTATATTGTTACATGGATTTTTACACCCAGTCTATACATGTGGCATATAAATTATTAAAAATTTTGTTTATTGCAGAGCCACATTACACACATGACACAATCGTCATCAGATCAATTATAATTGGATGTACATTAGACACTGTCAATCATTTCAAATACTCTCTATCAAACTTTGTATTAATCAATAAATATTGCATATTGTCAAAAATTCGATTATCTTATTCAGTTTCATGGTTTCTCAAACCAGGACGGTGGTTATTGGCTACCAGCAAGTTCCACCCTTTTAAAACCTCTCCCATGTAACTTTATTTCAGCCACGAAGGCTTTATGTGTACCATGGTCCTCGCTACGACCAATCAACACCATCACCACACCGGTCCCAGCCAATGACAACACAGGCACAGCGGCCACGGCCACAGCCGCAACCACAACCGCAACCGCAACCACCGCCACCGCCACCGCCACCGCCATCGCCATCGCCATCACCGTCGCCATCGTCCTCGCCACCGCCACTGCCACCGCCACCAAGTGAAGCCAATTTAAGCCAGACAGAGGACACAGAGGAGACTGACACCTCAGATAAGTCGGACGACAGCACATGGTCACCTGATGAGTCAGAAGCAGGGTTGACAGCTGACGATGCACAAGAAGTGGTAAGAGTCTATGCACAGAGTAGCTGAGCATATCACAGTTTAGAGTCAACTTCTCATACCCAAACTTTGCTTCCTTGCAGCTGCAGAGTCCTCTCAAAAAGTCACGGCAGGTAAGCCATCCCACTGTGGTCTGCATTATTATTTGGATTTTTACACCCAATAACATTACATTATTACACTTGCTAATGCTGATTTACTTAAATTTAAATAAATTTTCTTATTCCAGAAGAGTGTTTATTGCCTGCCCAAAGAGAGGAGTCCCGGTTCATCGAAAACTGTAAGTATATTGAAAGAAATTATTTAGCTGGACTTGAATTTTTTTTATCATACACAAAACCTTACTGCTCCCTTTTTCCTGTGTCTCAGAAAAGGAGGGTTTTAACGTACCCTGAAGACCTCAAAGCTGACATCCGCAGACTGTTCCGTGATGTGTGGAGTGACACGATCACCGTCAGAATGGTAAATATAACAGTGTTTCTTGTGACGGACATGGCGTCTAAATTATTTGTGTAATAAGGATAATTTCCCAGAAAACAGCTTCTCTGTTTTCCCTTTTGGAGGGATTACACCTGATTGCATGCATAATTAAAGCATACAAATGTGTTCACAAAAGACTTTCAGACTGGATTATACTTGAAATATTATCTTACAGACTGTAACCTTTTCCAGGCTGACGCCTCTCCACTAAACATTTCCGATTTCCGTTTGTTTGACTTTTAGATGAATGCCGTTCTCAACAGAGAGCCAGCACTTCTGCAGAAATGCCTAAAATTGAAGTTGACCATACACAATTTACGGGCTTTGATCCTCAAATTGCAGGCAGAGTGATTTTTTTATTTTGTTTTATTTTGTTTATAGTATGTTATAGTTACAGTTTGTATGTTTTCTATTTATTTGATTGTAGTGTGACTAATCAAATATATTCGGCATGTTTGTGTTCAAATTAATAAATGAATACTTTGAAATGAATACTTTCCTTTTGTCTTTTTATTTTAATTAGATATAGTTTATTTATCATTGCTAACATTGTGACTTTATTGGTGCAGAGTTTAACTCACATGCTGCAGAATACACATTTGGTCAGTAGATGGAGCCAAATGAACATCTTATAGCAAAATAACACTAGCCATTGTGTTGTGTTGTGTCATGCTATCTCCTCCAGCACATCTCTGAGGGAAAGAGACACAAACTGAGGTTAGAATAAGACAAAGTTCACTCTTGTCAGAATAGGGGGAAAGCATTCTAAAGGTATCACTTTGGGCTCTGAGTAAACACCATAGGTCACCATTTTCAGAGGTTCTATAAAACAATTGATTAATGGCAGAATACTTAAACAAATAAGAACTATTTACAAAGTTGAAAACTGTTTTACACATTAATGACAATTTCAAAAACTATCTTGCTCTGCACAGCTGTCTCGTCACCGCTGTCTCCCCGGGGGGCTAAAGAGTTCCTTCATGGCTCTCTGTCCCAAACCGTGAAGCGGTCAGATGATAAGGGGAGAGTGACTGAGATAGATTAATACTCTTAACCCCATCACACAACTAACCAGGAAACACTACTGTCTGTCTAAAGTGATAAAATTTCATCAGTCTGGATGCCCCAGCTGTGTTGAATTTGTGAGGCCATATTTGTCTGACTGGTAGAGGGTTTCTGCCTGAAACATCATTCAAAATCAAAACTATTTACAGATTAAATATATCATACAAAAAAAGCTCATCTTATCCAAAGAAACAAGGAGAGGAGTAGATATTTTTAAATTTTGTTTATTTAAACAAAGACAACAAATAAAATTCCAAACTGAAAAATGTAGAAACAATATAAATATATTGCTTTTAAAATTAATCAGGCCATTGGCTCTACAATTAAATAAAACAATAAGCAGATACAGAAAGGATTTCAATTCAATGTTAATGTTGCGTGGATGAACTAAAGAGGACATATTTGTCTGACTGCTGAATGTAGAATTTAAAACTTCCTTTGATGAACAAATCCATGCCTTCATTGAGCTATAAACATATAAACATCAGTCGCCTTCTTCCATGGGCTCATCTTCATCATCTACAAAGTCCTGGAGAAAAAAAATTAAATAACAACTGCATATAAGGATGTTAATTTAATTGATTTTTAGTATGACTATACATTACGTTGTCATCTTCCTCAGTTTATTCGGAGGAGGAGGAGGAGGAGGAGGAGGCACTGGCAGGTGGTGTTCCTCATCACAGGTGACCCAGAGGTCACTTTCCTGCAAAATGGCACAATACAACAGTTGTTAAACCCGACTGATGCATCACAAGTCACAAATATACAATAAACAATACACTGAGATGTCTCCAACTCCAAAATTCCAGCCAGTGATATAGCATTC